>JAODAL010035947.1:0-42324 GCA_025379985.1 Phyllomedusa bahiana
CTGCCTTAAAATTCATGAGGACGGGTGCTGTGAGCTGATGACGACATTTGTGGCCGTGACTGGGGGGGACGAGGGGGTAAGACGCTGGATGCAGGTTGCATTAACCACTGAAAAACAGATTGGGGACGCTGTTCGTTACTAGATTCACAGGGCCCTGACCCAGCGATGACAGGCCTCGGGCCCGCAACTGACTCCCGGCATGCGTGTTTCGCCAGCACTGGAAGGAGCACCTTTTCCCCTACCTCTACCCCCATTCCTAACCCCCTCTTTTCTCCTACCCCCTGAAATTTTGCTGCATTTTAAAGAAAAAATTTTAAAGGATGAAAGTTTTTGGGGAAAATCTCTTATTAAAAGAGTCAAATCACGTTTTTCAAAAACCTCAAATCAAAAAAAAATGCTTTATCAAATTTAAATGCAAAGTAGCTCTATCACAAAGCTTTACGACCAAAAGTGAAAAAAAAAAAACCCTCTGAAATTATACGGGATAATTTTAAGGTAATTTGCACCATATTTCCTTTTGGGACAAAAAATGCTGTTTAAATTTAACTACAAAGAACTCTTTGAACAAGGCTTGAACCAAAAAATGAAAAAAAAACCTGTTGAAATGTATACGATAATATAAGGTATTTTTTTGGCACCCATCAATTCACCTGGGTGACCACTAAATTGCTGTATTCAAATTTTAAATGCCAAAATAGATCTATCAACAAAGCTTGACTGACCAAAATGAAAAAACACCGTCGAAATTATAGGATATTAAAAGGTATTTTTGGACCTACAGTCCCCCCTTGGTGACTACAAAGTTGCTGGGTTCAAATTTTCGCAAGGGGGCTCAACAACACCGGCCCGCCCAAAGTAAAAAAAAACCGTATCTGAAAGAAACGGATAAAAAAGGTTTTTTTTGGACCTAAAACCTGTGGTGACTACAAAGTTGCTGGATTAAAATTTTAATGTAGGTACCTCACAACAAAGCTTGACTGACCAAAAGGAAAAAAACACCTGTCTGAAATGTATGGAAATAAACGTTTTTTGGCACCATAATTTCCCTTGGGGGACTACAAAATTTCTGTATTCAAATTTAACTGCAAAGACTCTATCAACAAAGCTTGACTGACCAAAAGGAAAAAAACACTGCTGAAAGTTACGGATAATAAAAAGGATTTTTGGCACCCATCAATTCACCTGTGGGGCTACAAAATTGCTAATTTTAAAATTTTAAAGGGTAGACCTCTATCAACAAAGCTTGACTGACCAAATGAAAAAAAACTTTCCCGAAATTTACGGATAATAAACGGGATTTTTGGCACCTTTAATTCCCCCTTTGGGGCTACAGAATTGCTGTATTCAAATTTAAATGCAAAATGCTCTATCAACAAAGCTTGACGACCAAAAATGAAAAAAACCCGTCTGAAATGTAAACGGGTAAAAAACGGTATTTTGGCACCTAGCAATAACCTGTGGTACTACAAAATTGCTATATTTAAATTTAAAATGCTAGGCCTCTACAACAAAGCTTGACTGACCAAAAGTGAAAAAAAAAACCTGTCTGAAAAGTTACGGTAATAAACTATTTTTGGGGCCCCCCCAAATTTACCTGTGGTGATACAAAATTGCTGTATTAAAAATTTAAAATGCAAAGTAGCTCTTCAACAAAGCTTGACTGACCAAAAGTGAAAAAAACACCTGTTAAATGTAAAGGAAATAAACGGGATTTTTTTGGGACCATCAATTTACCCGTGGGGACTAAAAATTTCTGATTCAAATTTAACTGCAACGTAGCTCTATCAACAAAGCTGACTGACCAAAAGTCAAAAAAAAAAACCCGTCTGAAATGTATACGGATAAAAACATATTTTTGGCACCCATCAATTACCTGTGGTGACTACAAATTGCTTTTTTAAATTTAACTGCAAAGTAAACTTATCAAAAAGCTTGACTGCCAAAAGTCAAAAAAAACCTGTTGAGATGATACGAATAATAAAGGGATTTTTTTGGGTCCTATCATCACCTTGGTGACTACAAGTTGTGGGTTCAATTTAACTGAAAAAAAGGGGCTCTATCAAAAAAGTGACCCGCACCCAAAATGAAAAAAAACAGTATCTGAAATGTATACGGGATAATAAAAGGGATTTTTTGGGACCCATCAAACCTTGGTGACTACAAAATTGCTGTTCAAATTTAACGAAATAGCCTATCAACAAAACTTGACTAAAAATGAAATAAACACCTGTCTGAAATTAGGATAATAAACGGTATTTTTTGGGATCTATCAATTTTACCTGTGGTGACTACAAAGTTTTCTGGATTCAAAATTTTAATCAAGGGGCTTATCAACAAAAACGGGCCCACCAAAGTGAAAAAAAAAAACGATCGAAATGTAACGGATAAAAAAGTATTTTTGGCACTAGCAACCTGTGGTGACTAAAAATTGCTGTATTCAAATTTAACTGCAAAGTAGCTCTATCAACAAACACTGACCAAAAATGAAAAAAAACACCTGTCTGAAAAAGTATACGGGTAATAAAAGGGTTTTTTTGGGACCCTTTAATTCACCGGGTGACAAAAATTGCTGTATTCAAAATTTTAAGGCTAGGGACCTCTACAACAAAACTTGACTGCCAAAAGTGAAAAAAAAAACCTGTCGAAAGTATAAGGATAAAAAACGGATTTTTGGCACCTATCAATTCACCCTTTGGTGACTACAAAAGTGTATTCAAATTAAGTGTAGGGCCTCTTCAACGGAGCTTTACTGACCAAAAATGAAAAAAAAAAAACCTGTCAAATGTATACGATAAAAAACGGGATTTTTTGGGACCCATTTAAACACCTGTGGTACTACAAAATTGCTGTATTCAAAATTTTAAATGCAACGTAGCTCTATCAAAAAAGCTTGATGACCAAAAATGAAAAAAAACACCTGTCGAAAAGTTTTAGGAAAATAAAAGGTAAAATTTTTGGGGACCTTCAATCACCGTGGGGACACAAAATTGCTGTATTCAAATTTAAGTGCTAGGTACATCTATCAAAAAAGCTTTTACTGACCAAAAATGAAAAAAACACCCGTTGAAATGTATACGATAATAAACGGGATTTTTTGGGACCTATCAATTTACCTGTGGATACAAAAAAATTTCTGTATTCAAATTTAACTGCAAAGTACTCTTCAACAAAGCTTGACTGACCCAAAAATGAAAAAAAAAACCCGTCGAAAAGTAACGGAAATAAACGGGATTTTTTTCACCTTTCAATTTACCGTGGTGACACAAAATTGCTGGTTCAAATTTAAAGCAAATATCTATCAACAAAACTTGATACCAAAAGTGAAAAAAACACTGTTGAAATTATACGGAAATAAACGGTTTTTTTTGGCACCTATCCCTTACCTTGGTGACAAAAAAATTTTCTGTATTTAATTTTAAATGCAAAATACTCTATCAAAAAAAGCGACTGACCAAAAAGGAAAAAAAAACCGTCTGAAATGTATATGGATAATAAACGGTATTTTTGGACCCATCAATTTCCCCCTGGTGACACAAATTGCTGTATTCAATTTAAAATGCAAAGTAGCCTTTTCAACAAAGCTTGACTGACCAAAATGAAAAAAAAAAACCTGTCTAAATGTACACGTATAATAAACGTTTTTTTTGGCACCCATCAATTCACTTGGTGACTACAAAATTGTTTTTATTTTAAATTTAACTGCAAAGTAGCTCTATCAACAAAGCTTGACTGACCAAAAATGAAAAAAAAACCCGTCTGAAAAAGATACGGTAAAAAACGGGATTTTTGGGGACCTTTCAATTCACCCCGGGGGCTACAAAATGCTAGGTTCAAATTTAACCAAAGTAGCTCATCAAAAAAGCTTGACTGACAAAAATGAAAAAAAAAAAACCCCCCTCTGAAATGTATACGGATAATAAACTTTTTTTTGGCACCTATCCCTTCCCCCAGGTGACTATAAAATTGCGTATTCAAATTTTAACTGCAAGTAGCTCTACAACAAAAATTGTGACCCAAAATGAAAAAAAAAAACCTTCTGAAATGTATATGGATAAAAAACGGTAATTTTTTTCACCTATCAATTCACCTTGGTGACTACAAAATTCTGTATTCAAATTTAACTGCAAAGTAGCCTTTTTCAACAAAGCTTGACTGACCAAAGTGAAAAAAAAAAACCTGTCGAATGTATCGGGAAAAAACGGGATTTTTGGCACCCATAATTCACCTGTGGGACTAAAAAAATTTCTGTATTCAAATTTAACTGCAAAGTAGCTCATCAACAAAGCTTACTGACCAAAAGTCAAAAAAAAAACCCCGTCGAAAATTTTTCGGATAATAAACGGGATTTTTGGGACCTATCAATTTCCCTGGACTACAAAATTGCTTATTCAAATTTTAAATGCAACGTACTCTACAACAAAACTTTACTGACCAAAATCCCAAAAAAAAACCTGTCTGAAAATTTATACGGGTAATAAACAATTTTTGGCACCCATCAATTACCCTTGGGGACTACAAAAATTTTGATTTAAATTTAACTGCCCAAGTACTCTATCAAAAAAGCTTTTACTGACCAAAAGTCAAAAAAACACCTGCTGAAAAAGTAACGGATAAAAAAGGATTTTTTGGGTCCCACAGTACACCTGTGGTGCTACAAAGTTGCTGGATTCAAATTTTCTGCAAGGTGGCTTATCAAAAAAGCTGACCTGCACCAAAATGAAAAAAAACGTTCTGAAATGTTTGGGATAATAAAAGGGATTTTTTGGCACCTATAACCTGGGGACCCAAAATTGCTGTATTCAAATTTAACTGCAAAGTAGCTCACAAACCAAAACTTGACTAACCAAAAAGTGAAATAAACACCTGTCTGAAATGTATACGGGTAATAAACGGTATTTTTTGGGACCCATCAATTCACCTGTGGTGACTACAAAAGGGTTGATTCAAAATTTTAAATCAAGGTGGCCTATCAAAAAAAGCGGCTGCACCCAAAATGAAAAAAAAAAACGTATTGAAATGTAAGGGGGTAAAAAAGGTATTTTGGCACCTAGCAACCTGTGGGGACTAAAAAATTGCTGTATTCAAATTTTAAAATGCAAAGAGCTCTACAACAAACCTTTACTGACCAAAAGTAAAAAAAAACACCCTTTTGAAATTTAACGGAAAAAAAAAGGTATTTTTTTGGGACCTATCAATTCACCTGGGTGACTACAAAATTGCTGTATTCAAATTTAAGTGCTAGGTACCCTTCAAAAAGCTTTTCTGACCCAAAAATGAAAAAAACCTGTCGAAATGTATAAGGATAATAAACGGTATTTTTTTGGGCCCTATCAATTCCCTTGGGGGACTACAAAATTGCTGAAATTTAAATTTAAATGCAAAAGTACCTATCAACAAAGCTTACTGACCAAAAATGAAAAAACCCTGTCTGAAATGTATACGGATAAAAAACGGTAAATTTGGCACCATCAATTCACTGTGGTGACTACAAAATTTCTGTATTTTAAAATTTTAACGCAAAAATAGCTCTTCAACAAAAATTTACTGACCAAAAGGAAAAAAAAAAACTTTCTGAAAATTTTACGGTTTAAAAAACGGTAATTTTTGGGACCTATCAATTCCCTGTGGTGACTCAAAATTGCTGTATTTAAATTTAACTGAAAGTACTCAAACAAAAAAGCTTTACTGACCAAAAGTGAAAAAAACACTTTTCTAAATGTATACGGTAATAAAAAGGTATTTTTGGACCTATCAACACCCTTGGTTTTGGGTACAAAATTCGTATTTAAATTTAACTGCAAAGTAGCTCTATCAACAAAGCGTGACTGACCAAAAATGAAAAAAACACTTGTCTAAAAAGTATACGGTAATAAAGGTATTTTTTGGGACCTATCAATTCACCTTGGGACTACAAAATTGCTCATTTAAATTTTAAATCCTAGGTACCCCTATCAAAAAGCTTTACGACCAAAGTGAAAAAAAAAACCTGTCTGAAATTATACGATAAAAAAACGGTATTTTGGCACCAAAATTTACTTGGTGACTACAAAATTGCTGTATCAAAATTTTAAATGCAAAGTAGCTCTATCACAAAGCGGGCTACCCAAAAATGAAAAAAACAACCCCCGTCTGAAATGTAACGGATAAAAAACCCCATTTTTGGCACCTATCAATTCCCTGTGGGGCTCAAAATTGCTGTATTCAAATTTTTAAATGCTGAAACCTCTTTTAACAAAGCTTTTCTGACCAAAAGTGAAAAAAAAACACCTGCTGAAATTTAACGGAATAAAACGGTATTTTGGAACCTATCAATTCACCCGGGTGATACAAAAAATTCTGTATTCAAATTTAACTACAAAGTAGCTCTATCAAAAAACTTACGACCAAAAGTGAAAAAAAACCTGTCTGATATGTAACGGTATAAACGGTTTTTTTGGCCCTATCAATTTACTGTGGTGACTACAAAATTGCTGTATTTCCAAATTTAACTGCAAAGTAAAAAGCTCCCACAAAACAAAGCTTTGCTGACCAAAAGTGAAAAAAACACCCTGTCTTAAATGGTTTTACGGAAATAAAAACGGATTTTGGCACCTACAATACACCTGTGGTGACTACAAAGTTGATGTATTCAAATTTAACTCAAAGTACTCATCAACAAAGCTTGACTGACCAAAGTGAAAAAAACACCCGTCGAAAAGTATACGGATAATAAACGGGATTTTTGGCACCCTATCAATTCACTTGTGGGACTACAAAATTGCTGTTTAAAAATTTTAAATGCCCCAAAATAGCTCATCAACAAAACTTGACTGACCAAAAAGGAAAAAAACACCTGCTGAAAAGTTACGGGGTAATAAAAGGATTTTTTGGGACCTACAACCCGTGGTGACCAAAATTTTATTCAAAATTTAAATGCAAGATGGCTCTATCAACAAACTGGCCTGCGCCAAAATGAAAAAAAAACGTACTGAAATGTATACGGGGTTAAAAAAAGGGATTTTTTTGGACCATCAACCCTTTTGATACAAAAATTGTGGATTCAAATTTAAATGCAAAAGGGGGCTATATCAAAAAAGGGACGGGCAAAATTGAAAAAGAACACCCTTTTGAAATGTATACTGATAATAAAATGGAGTTTTGCACCTAACAAAAAGACCTGCATTACAAAAAGATCGTATCCTAATATAAGCAATGCAATGTCTAAACAAAGTTTTGGCTGTACAATATCCAGTATCCTTTATAGAGCTTGTCTGTGTTTGCCCGCAGGCCCCCCCCCGCTCCCCCACGTGACATTACAGCGGGAGATGCTCCATTAAAAATATCAGCCTAACTACCTAAAATCCGCAAAACTCAGATATAAGTAAGTTCTAAGGATCACAGCTAAAAGTAGAGTTGTCTCTTTGAAAAAATAGAATAATTTCGCTGAGCTGGTTGCTGAGCTGTTTGGACAGAGGCAGAGCGCACGTCCTACTGCTATGAGACGCTGACACACACTGATCATGAACAGGAAGGGCTGTTCTATGTAAAACGAGGTCATGTGATTTTTCCAGCCAATCGCAACCATACACATCCCAGTCATGACGTCGCACACACATCTCACCCTGCTCTATTCTGTAAGCTGATTTGCTGGCCGCCAAAATGACAGGAAGCGCCGAAAATGGCGCGATATTAATAGATTATGCACATATTTTAACCTAAATTATCGCGTGATCGACAAAATCCGATCAACGTAAATACCGTGCCGATTTCAACTTTGTCGATAATAATCGCTCAACACTAGTCATAACAAGTTTGTAGACACTTTAAGGTGCTAAAACTTAATAAACACCCCTAAAAGACCCTATATTGGAAACTACACTTATTAAGCAATATATCCAGAGGTGCAGTGAATATATAGCCTCCACAGGTGTTTCACACATTTTTAGTGTTAGGCTGTGAAAATTTAAAAAATATTTTTTTCCAACAAATCTGAAAATGTAGCTGAAAATGTTTCATTTTTAAAAGGAATCCTGGAAAAAAACATGCCAAAATTGTTATGCAATTTCTTCCAAGTTTGGCAATACCCTTTGTGTGGGTGTAAACTACTATTTGGGTGCTTGGCAGGACATACAAGGGAGGAAGTGTTATTTGGCTCTTGGAACACAAATTTCGGTAGGTGCATGTCGCATTTGCAAAGCCCCCAAAGTACTAGAACAGGTGAAATCTAGAAGTCACCCCATCTTGGAGTCAACAGCCCTGATGGATCTCATCTAGGGATGCATTGTGCATTTTGGGTGCACAGGTGTTCCATAGTTTTTTTTATAAGTGGGCCATGAAAATGGGGGGAGAAAAGGCAGTTCCGCTGTTTTTTTTGGGGGGGATTCATTTTTAAAGAATTCGCTATGTGGTATAAATGACAGGATAACTTTACTATTTGGGCCATTACAATTTCAATTATATAAATTTTATGTAGTTTTTTTTATGTTTTATTACTTTTACACAGTAGAAATTTTTTATTTTTCTATATGTGGAGCTGATTAAGTGCTTGTTTTTTGCAGGAGGAGTTGACATGTTCATTGGTAACATTATGAGGTTCATATGACGCAGCTGATTTGCGACCCCACCCTGATTCACATTCTGCTGGCAGCTCTGTGAGTGACAGTGGTCCAGCCACTCCGGACAGGGGGCGTGTCGCACCAGCCAATGGGAGGACCCAAAGGCCACTCCAATCAGCTACAGGGGCGGTATCCGGGTATCACATTTAAACTCCCGGCAGACTGAGTGCTGCGCCTGCGATATTTCCTGGCTGCCTTCTATACCTGTGCTTATTGCTTGTTTGCTTATCCGTGTACCTGACCTTGGCTTGTTTCCTGACCCTGTCTTATGTTCTGATTTTGTACCTCGCTCCCGTTTGGCTTTTGACCCCGGCTTGTTTAAGGGTTCTCTTTGGCTCTGATTTGTGGCTTGGCGTTTCTGATTGGTTTTGACCCGGACTGTCTGACTATTTTTCCTCCTGATGGCCACAGCACTCTAGCAGCGCAGGGACTGTTGCCCAGTTGGCGTCTGCTGCCTAGGACAACACGTCAAGTAGGCAGGGACAGTGGGCTGGGTTCCAGTCAGGGCTCACTGTACTTCTCTTGACGTGACACAGGATCAACAAAATACATCAATCCTGGTATTGTTTTTTATTTTTATTTTTTACCGTGGTCACCATGCAGGATATATGACATGTTAGCTTTATTCAACAGGTCAATATAATTACTATGATACTCAATTTTTTATGTTTAACCGCTAACCGCCGGAGCCAGTTTAAGCCTTTCTGACAGAGCCCAATTTTTGAAATCTGACATGTGTCACTTTATGTGAGAATAACTTTTTGATACTTTTACCTATCCATGTGATTCAGATATGGTTTTCTTGGACACATTGTGCTTTAAGTAAGTAAAACATTTTGGTCCATACAATCCTTGTTTATTTGTGAAAAATATCTAAATATTGTGAAAGATTGGAAAAATTTACCATTTCCAAACTTCAAAAATTTCTATGTAAGACAAATGGTTATTCCACTCAAAATAGTTTATAACTAGCATCTACCAAATGTCTATTGTAGGTTGGCATCATTTTTTAAATGTATTTTTATCTTTTTACAACATTAGGGGGCTTAAAAACTTAGTAATTTTCACATTTTCAAGAAAATTTGCAATATAATTTTTTTTAGGGACCAGTCCAGTTCTGACATGGTTTTGATGGTCCTGTATGTTATACACCCCCATAAATGACTCTATCTAAGAAACTACACCCTTTAAAGTATTCAAAACAACATTTAGGAAGTTTATTAACATAGTAGGTGTTTCAAAGGAATTAAAGCAAAATGGAGGTAAAATTTCAAAATGTCCCTTTCTTTTGCAGATTTTCAGTTTTTATTCACTATTCACAGGAACACGGTAGATGTGACCAAGGAAATGTTACTTAATATCGATTCCCACAATTCTGTTGTTTTTAGAGATATTCCCTATTTGGCCCTAGTGTGCTATTTGGTCCAAACACAAGCCTCAGAGTAGAAGGAGCACCTACCATACTTTGAGGTCTCATTTTCAATACGATTTTATTTAGGCACCAGTCCAGGTTTGTGGAAATCCTAAGGTGCTAAAACTTAATAAACACCCCTAAAAAGACCCCATAATGGAAACTACACCCTTTAAGGAATATATCCCGGGTTTTAGTGAGTATATCGACCCCACAGGAGTTTCACACATTTTTTTTTGCATTAAGCTGTGAACATTTAAAAAGAAACATTTCCAACAGTCTGCAATTTTAGCTGAAAATGTTTAATTTTTAGAAAGAATCCTGGAAAAAAGCACTCCAAGCTTTGTTACGCAATTTTTTCCAAGATCAGCAGTACCTTATATATGGGTGTTAACTGCTGTTTGGGCACATGGCAGGGTGTACCAGGGAGGGAGCGCTATTTGGCTTTTGGAACACAGATTTTGGTGGGTGCCATGTCACATTTGCAAAGCCCTCAAAGTACCAGAACAGGTGAAACCTTCCATAAGTCACTCCATTTTGGATTCAACACCCCTCATGGATCTCATCTAGGTGTGTATTGGCCTTTTGGGTGTACAGGTGTTCCATAGTTTTTTTAGCATTGGGCCATGAAAATGGGGGTGGGAGAAATGCAGTTCCGCCGTTGTTTTTTGGGTTTCAGTTTTATAGCGTTCGCCGTGTGGTATAAACGACAGGATAACTTTACCATGTGGGTCAGTACAATTGCATTTATATATATTTTATATAGTTTTTTATGTTTTATTACTTTTACACAATAGAAATGTGTTTATAAAAAATACTTTTTTGTGTTGTCCGATTCTGACAGCCATAACTTTTTTATTTTTCTGTATACAGAGCTGATTAAGGGTTTGTTTTTTACAGGATGAGTTGATGTTTTTATTAGTACCATTGTGGGGGTCATATGTTGCTTTGGTCATTTTTATTAAAGTTTTTGTGAGGCGTTTTGAACAAAATATAGCAATCCTTGTAGTGTTTTTTATTTTTATTTTTTACAGTGGTCACCATGCGGTATAATTGACATGCTAACTTTGCTTAGAAGGTCGATATGATTACAGAGATATCCAATTTATATTTTTTTTTATGTTTTACTGCTTTTACAGAATAAAACCCCTTTCATTCAAAAAGGAAAACATGTTTTTGCATTGAGAGCCATAAGTTTTTTATTTTTCTGTGTACGGAGCTGTGTAGGGGCTTGTTTTTAGCAGAATGAGTTGATGTTTTTATTGGTATCATTTTTTGGGGGACAGGGCTTTTTGATCGCTTTTAAATCCATTTTTTGGAAGGCAGGGTGAAGAAAATACTGCAATCCTAGTAGTGTTTTTTATTTTCAAGAGGGCTCACCATTCAGTATACATGACAAGTTAGTTTTACTCTGTGGGTCAATACGATTACGACGATACCCAGATTATATTTATATGGAAGCACTTTTCTGTATAAAGAGCTGTGTAAAGACTTTGGTTTTGCAGGATGAAACAATGTTTTAATTGACACCACATTGCCACTTATATGAGTTTTTGATTGCTTTTTATTCCAGTTTATGTGCTGTGGGATGACTAAAAATCACAATTCTTTTTTTTTTTTTATTTACTGTGCGGGTTAATTAACATGGCATATTTATAGGGTAGGTCGTTACACACGCAGTGATACCAAATAAGTGCACTTTATTTATTTTTGAGGCGATTGACATTTATAAAGGGGAAGAGGTCGGTGTACGTGTTTTTATTTTACTTTTCGTGTTTGTGTTTCACTTTCTCTTACTTCTTTTACACTTTTTTCACCTTTCCGAAAAGGGGGTTTGTGTCAGCGATCTTCAGATCACTTATACAACAGAGAGCAATATAGAGCAGAACTGCTCTGCATTGGTCTCCATGGCAACTGTCAATCACCGTGCCCACAATGCATTGTAGGGCATGGTAATTTCACAGACAGCTCTGGAAGTGTTTCTTTCACTTCCCTGGCTGTAGGAGACCAGCAATGGCGCTGAGCACTGCTGCTGCACTGATTACAGGCAGGAGGAGCTCACCCCTCCTGTGTGTACCTTTGATATCGCGATCATAATAGATCGAGATAGTGAACGGTTACTCACTGGTGGCTGGAGCTCACACCAGCTGTGGATGATGCGCATCAGGCCAGCGGTAATATACTACTGGTCCCATGTTGCGATCATTCGGGGCTCGCTTTTAAGCCCGCACTATCTCCAGGATGTTCCCAAATGTCCATTTGTGGGAATGCACTTCCTGCTAGGACGTATGGGTACATCCAATGTCAGGAAGGGGTTATATGCTTTTACACAATAAAAACACTTGTATTGAAAAAGGAAAACATGTTTTTGCATCGCCATAGTCTGAGACATAACTTTTTTTTACTTTTTTGTGTATGGAGTAGAGATGGGCGAATTTCTCAAAAAATCAATTCGGTGACTTCGCCGAATTTTCCGCCAAAATTCGTTTCGGTCCAAATTGCTTCCGGACGAATCGAGATAAAAAACAGCTATTTCCATGCTGCAGAGAGCATGCAGGGTGCTGTAGAACGTTGTGCCATGCTTAAATATGCAGAGGGAACTTGGTTTGGTCTTCATACAATGTTGTGTTTTAGTATGACACGCAGATGACTGCCGCCGCTCTTAGAATCGCTTCATTATAAAATTCCCTGGGCACTTAAGAGGGCAAAACTGACCAAAAAACTGAAGTGGGAATGTAGCCTGATAAAGATGCCAGCAAAAGCTGGAAAAAAACAAGCTGAGAGCTCAGTTGGCAACATCACTGACAGAGTGTGGAGGTGACGGCAGCAGCCACAGTAGCATAAGGTCAGAGAGTGGCACAATAACATTCTGGAGGTGGGAAAAGAGGAGTAGGCCACAGAGTGGCACAATGACACAGTGTGTAGGTCACGGCAGCAGCCACAGCAGCAGCCTGAGGTCAGAGAGTGGCACAATGACATTCTGGAGGTGGCAAAAACAGTAGTAGGCAACAGAGTGGCACAATAACAGAGAGTGGAGGTGACGGCAGCAGCAGCATGAGGTCAGACAGTGGCACAATGACACAGTGTGGAGGGCACGGCAGCAGCCACAGCAGCAGCATGAGGTCAGACAGTGGCACAATGACATTGTGGAGGTGGCAAAACAGTAGTAGGCCACAGAGTGGCACAATGACAGAGAGTGGAGGTCACGGCAGCAGCAGCATGAGGTCAGAGAGTGGCACAATGAAATTCTGGAGGTGGCAAAAACAGGAGTAGGCCACAGAGTGGCACAATGACACAGTGTGTAGGTCACGGCAGCAGCCACAGCAGCAGCATGAGGTCAGACAGTGGCACAATGACATTCTGGAGGTGGAAAAACAGTAGTAGGCCACAGAGTGGCACAATGACACAGTGTGGAGGTCACGGCAGCAGCCACAGCAGCAGCATGAGGTCAGACAGTGGCACAATGACATTCTAGAGGTGGCAACAACAGGAGTAGGCCACAGAGTGCACAATGACACAGTGTGGAGGGCACGGCAGCAGCCACAGCAGCAGCAGCATGAGGTCATAGAGTGGCACAATGACAGAGTGTGGAGGTGGGTGGCAATACCAGTCCCTGGTAAAGATGGTTGGTGGCAGATGGAGAAACTGTCAGCAGATGTGTGGCATCAGGCGGGTGGTGGCATCAGAATAGTGGCTGAGGCAGGTAGTTTGAACCCAGACTCATTTCTCACAGTATGGGTGAGCCATCATGGCTGATGTAGTCTGACGCCTAAGGCATTGGTGTGTGGAAATCCTGGCCGATCCACACCTGATTCATCTTGACAAAGGTCAGTCGTTCCACATTTCCCGTGGACAAGCGGGTTCTTCTTGGGGTAATGATGGCCCCCGCTGCACTGAACACCCGCTCTGATGCCACACTACTGGCCGGGCAGGACAGCTTCTCCACTGCAAACTCAGCAAGTTGCCGCCACACATCCAGTTTGGCTGCCCAGTAGTCCAGCGGATCTTCTAACTGGGGTGGCAGAGTGCTGTACAAGTAGGCCACGACATGTTGGTTCAGGGTCTGCTCCAGGTCCTGCTGCTGCTGCTGCTTGCGACTGCCATCCTCACTAGGCGGGTGAAGGAAGCTGCTCATCAGTGACTCAAGACTTAGGTTGCTGCTGATGGAGCTGGTACTGCTCCTACCCCCCTCGCCTTCTCCCAGCAGCCGCGGCAGTAGTACGTGAGCGCTGAGGAACCCCCCGGTCAGACCTGTCAGAGGAGGGATGATGTCGCACATAGGCAGTGGCCAACTGACTACGGAGGATTTCCCTATAGTATTTGAGTTTGTCCTCCCTCTCAGCAGCTGGAAAAAAAAGGCTCCCATTTTGGACCGGTAGCGAGGGTCCAATAGGGTGAAGAGCCAGAAGTCATCCCTCTGCCGGATGGTGACTATTCGGCTGTCACTAGCCAGACAAATCAGCATGCTGCGGGCTATCTGCACAAGTGACTCTGAAGGGCTCCCTGCCTCCATCTCCACTGTATACTGCCACGGTGCTTGCGGGTCATCTGCCTCGTCTTTCTCATCTCCATCTACCTCCTCCAGCTGCTTCTGCTCCTCCTCTCTTGTCACCTGTGTGGAAAATCCACTTATTTCACCAGACAATGCTTCTGCTCCAATGTCCTCCTCCTCCTCCTCCATTTCAGTCCCCAATGGACTCATGTGGCTGCGAGATGTGGTCGCCACGTCTCCAGCCCCCTGCCCAGACAGTTTTTTCAGCATCTGTTCCAGGACATGAAGCAGTGGAATGACGATATTCATCCCTTAGTCCTGGTGACTGACAAATAACGTGGCCTCCTCGAATTGCCTCAACAAACGGCAGGTGTCACGCATGGGCTGCCACTGGCTGACATCAAAGTTACACAGTGGAGTACTCCTGTCTGCCTGGATCATTAAAAAATCGTTAAGGGGCCTTTCTCTGTTCATACAGTCGGTCCAAAAATGTGCAGGCTGGAATTCCAACGGGTGGAAACATCGCATATCAAGTGTTTTTGGGGGAGGCCGTTCTACCGCTGCAACTCGAGGCTTTGTAGAAATGGATGAGGTGCATGCACAGTTTCCTGGCCATTTTCAGAATGTTCTGAAGATCGGTGGAAGACTTCAGGAACCTTTTCACAACCAGATTGAACACGTGCGCCATGCATGGTGCAGCGCAGACACCATGTTACTCCCATTGTCCGTCACCATGGTTCCGATTTGCAGTTGGCGCGGAGCAGTTCCTCCCCTGTGTGACTTCGTTCGCCGAGGCAAGCCAGGTGTAGAACTGCGTGACACCGCTGTGCGCGACACATGTGATATGATGGAGCAGTACTTGTGGAGGCTGAGATGGTGATGGTGGTGGAGGAGGAGGAGACGGACATTGGCGCAGAAGCCGCAGTTTGACAACGTGGAGGAGAAAGCGGTGTCTCCTGTCCAAGTTGTTGGTGTGCCTGGGCAGGAAGCACATTCACCCAGTGGGCCATAAAGGGCATGTACTGGCCCTGACCGTAGTTCCCAGCTCCAGACGTCCGGCTGCCGTGGCCCTTGGAACAAACCGATAAGCTCAAGGAGGGCCCACCTTCTGTTCTACATATTTATGAAGTGCTGGTATAGCCTTTTTAGAAAGAAATTATGGCTTTGGAACTCTCCATCTCGCTCGGCACAAGCCATTAGTTCTCTGAATGGTGCAGAGTCCACCATTTGCAAAGGGAGGGACTGCACCTTAGGATGGTTGGACGCATACTGTTGTCTCTTTGCAATCGCCTCTCTGAACGACTGCTGGCGCCATGAGTAGCGAGGAGCAGGGCATCTGGAATGGGAGATAAATGGCGAAAGAGAAACAGCTCCTTCTACAGAGGTGGTGAGCCTAAACTGGCTGCAATGGCATGCGTCCCCACTGGGCGGTGCTGCTGCTGCAGCGGCAGGATGGACCACCACATCTGAGCCACGTTTCTCCCAGGCCACCGGATGGTGACCTGATTTGTGTTGACGCAGGGCCGTGGTGCCAACTTTATTTTCCCGGGCCACGCTTCACTTTCTGCCCACAGTTTCTACATATACCCATTTTGGCTCCTCTGGCTCTTAGCAAAGAACTGCCATGCCGCCGAGTAGCTGATTTTAACCCCCCGCCCAGGGCTCCGCACTGAGTGACTACTACCACCGCGCCTTGCTGAGCCCCTGTGCCGCAACTTTCTTGGACCTGCCGAAGCGGGTTTTCTACCCCTTTGGCCGTTTGGCTCCCGATCTCACACTGCTGCTACCCTGCTGACTCACGGCCACACAACCCACTTGCGGCTGCGCCGCTGCCAGACCGCAAGCTGATGCCCTCTTCTCTGACGATGTTTAAAGGGCCCTTGCTTCACCGGCTCCCAAGTGCGGTCGGCTACATCATCATCTATTTGTATTTCATCGTCAACTGCTGTCCTCATCACCGGTCTTGGTAGGGCAGAGGCTGAACCCTCACAAATGACCCCCCCATGCCACTCTCAACTTCTATACTTTGCCACCAAACTGCAAGAAGCAGGGGATTTTGGGCCCCATTTCTTCGCTGCAAAGTAGCTGCTGACTGTCCTCCTCAAATTGTTCATCCTCGCTAAAATAGTGGCGCTGAGCCCAGACCACATAGTAGATCTCTGGCTGAGGAAACCAAAAATGGGACAGAGGCGGGTTGGGACAGGTGAGGGCCGCTGAACCCGCTCCTGGGCCATGCCAATAAGGGTTGTGTCTGACATTCCCACCGACTCTTGGCTGGGTTTGTCAGATGTCATCTGGGAGGAAGTGGATGACCTAGTCAACCAATCAAGAACCATTGGGTTGCTGAACAACCCCCGGCCCGCTAGATGACACCGGCAGTTCTGGCTCACGAGTGACCCCTGCTGGGGACATCCCCTTGCTGGGCTGCGACCTGGGCCTGCTCCAGGAATGTTTGTGCCACTGCCACTGCCACTTGCAGGTGAAGAGCCTGCCACCTCTCTTTCTGACATACTGTGTTGTTCTAAAATGTACAGACCCTTTTTTTGATGAAGATATCTGTATATGATTAAATACACACCTGTATTTGACTCCAAATGAACCAGTAAAAAAGTTTTGGGTTACCCTTGGATATAAATTGCGCTCCACAAATGGGCCAGAAAAATTTTTCTTGTATGTGCCGTTTAAAAACACTGAGTATTTTACTGAATATAAAAGCACAAACAGGCTTATTTAACCTTCGGATATGAATTATGCTACGGGCAAAATGTCTTCTTTGGCGGTGAAAAAGAACATTTCTTTTAGTGACCACAACAGCAGAACAACGCTTAATTCCCCTCGATCTAAATTGCGCAAAATAAATGAGCAACCAAAAATTACCAGCTTTGTAGCGTGTTAAAATTGCGTGTATTTTACGGTACAGAACAACAGAAAAACTGGTAATTAACCTTCGGTTGTGATTTATGCTACAGGCAAAATTTCTTTTTTTGGCGGTGAAAAAGAACGTTTCTTTTAGTGACCACAACAGCAAAACAACGCTTAATTAACCCCATGATCTAAATTGCGCAAAAGAAATGAGCAACCAAAAATTACCAGCTTTGTAGCATGTTAAAATGGCGTGTATTTTACGGTACACAACAACAGAAAAACTTGTTATTAACCTTTGGTTGTGAATTATGCTACAGGCAAAATTTCTTTTTTGGCGATGAAAAAGACTGTTTCTTTTAGTGATCACAACAGCAGAACAATGCTTGATTAACCCATGGATTTAAAGTGCGCAACAGAAATGAGCAACCAAAAATTACCAGCTTTGTAGCGTGTTAAAATGGCGTGTATTTTACGGTACACAACAACAGAAAAACTTGTAATTAACCTTTGGTTGTGAATTATGCTACAGGCAAAATTTCCTTTTTAGCGGTGAAAAAGAACGTTTCTTTTAGTGACCACAACAGCAGAACAATGCTTAATTAACCCCTGGATCTAAATTGCGCAAAAGAAATGAGCAACCAAAAATTGGTATTTGGATTTTAAAAACGCTGTTTCTTTAAATGAATACAACAGGAACAGGCTTAGATAACCCTTGGATATTCAATGTGCTGTGAGCAGATAGCATTAAAATGTATATGCAGCTGTATTGGACGCACACTGGACTTCAGTTCCAACACCCCACAAAATCCGAATTAGAACGTAAGAGAAGCAGTCTCTGAGACAAGCTGTGACACCCCTTAAAAATCGCTGTATAAAAATGAGTTCTTTAGTATCAGCTATCATAAGCAGCCACGGCAGCACCTTCCCTACTCCGTACAGTGAGAGCGGTATGAGCTCTCAGCTTCGCGCCCGGACTTATATAGTGCGGTGACGTCACAGAATCCCGCCGGTCTCTGATTGGCTTTATCTCTGCACATGTTATGCAGACTATGCCCTTCTTCCTCCCAGAGTTCTTTGCCCCATGTAACGCCATGTGCTCGCAGCTATTTTATCAATCAAAAGCACGCTTCGTTCCCGCGAATAACCCCAAACTTCGACTTCGTTCAGAATCGAAGTTTTCCTGAAATTCTAAACGAATTCCACTTTGTTAGAATTGATTCGCCCATCTCTAGTATGGAGCTGTGTAGTGTTTTTCTTTTTGACACTTTTTGATATTTTTTGGGGGGAAAAAACTTTTTGATGGCTTTTACATCCATTTTTAGGAAGGCAAGGTGAAGAAAATACTGCAATCCCATTAGTGTTTTTTATTTTTATTTTTAACAGCACTCACCATGCAATATACAGTACAGACCAAAAGTTTGGACACACCTTCTCATTCCAACAGTTTTCTGTATTTTGTAAATATAAAATTTGTAGATTCACACTAAAGGCATCAAAAATATGAATTAACACATGTGGAATTATATACTTAACAAAAAAGTGTGAAACAACTGAAAATATGTCTTATATTCTAGGTTCTTCAAAGTAGCCACTTTTTGTTTTGATTACTGCTTTGCACACTCTTGGCATTCTCTTGATGAGCTTCAAGACGTAAACACCTGAAATGGATTTCACTTCACAGGTGTGCCCTGTCAGGTTTAATAAGTGGGATTTCTTGCCTTATAAATGGGGTTGGGACCATTCGTTGTGTTGTTCAGAAGCCAGGTGGATACACAGCTGATAGTCCTACTGAATGGACTGTTAGAATTTCTATTATGGCAAGAAAAAAGCAGCTAAGTAAAAAAAAAACGAGTGGCCATCATTACTTTAAGAAATGAAGGTCAGTCAGTCCGAAAATTTCAAAATGTCACTTTCTTTTGCAGATTTTCAGTTTTATTCATTATTCACAGGAACACGGTAGATGTGACCAAGGAAATGTTACTTAATATCGATTCCCCCAATTCTGTTGTTTTTAGAGATATTCCCTATTTGGCCCTAGTGTGCTATTTGGTCCAAACACAAGCCTCAGAGTAGAAGGAGCACCTACCATAGTTTGGGGTCTCATTTTCAATACGATTTTATTTAGGCACCAGTCCAGGTTTGTGGAAATCCTAAGGTGCTAAAACTTAATAAACACCCCTAAAAAGACCCCATAATGGAAACTACACCCTTTAAGGAATATATTCCGAGTTTTATTGAGTATATCGACCCCACAGGAGTTTCACACATTTTTTTTTGCATTAAGCTGTGAACATTTAAAAAGAAACATTTCCAACAGTCTGCAATTTTAGCTGAAAATGTTTAATTTTTAGAAAGAATCCTGGAAAAAAGCACTCCAAGCTTTGTTACACAATTTTTTCCGAGTTCAGCAGTACCTTATATATGGGAGTAAACTGCTGGTTGGGCACATGGCAGGGCGTACAATTGAGGGAGCGCTATTTGGCTTCTGGAACACAGATTTTGGTGGGTGCCATGTCACATTTGCAAAGCCCCCAAAGTACCAGAACAGGTGAAACCTTCCATAAGTCACTCCATTTTGGATTCAACACCTCTCATGGATCTCATCTAGGTGTGTATTGGCATTTTGGGTGTACAGGTGTTCCATAGTTTTTTTAGCATTGGGCCATGAAAATGGGGGTTGGAGAAATGCAGTTCCGCCGTTGTTTTTTGGGTTTCAGTTTTATAGCGTTCGCCGTGTGGTATAAACGACAGGATAACTTTACCATTTGGGTTGGTGCAATTGCATTTATATATATTTCATATAGTTTTTTATGTTTTATTACTTTTACACAATAGATATAAGTTTATAAAAAAATACTTTTTTGTGTTGTCCGATTCTGACAGCCATAACTTTTTTATTTTTCTGTATACAGAGCTGATTAAGGGTTTGTTTTTTTGCAGGATGAGTTGAAGTTTTTATTAGTACCATTGTGGGGATCATATGATGCTTTCGTCATTTTTATTAAAGTTTTTGTGAGGCGTTTTGAACAATATATAGCAATCCTTGTAGTGTTTTTTATTTTTATTTTTTACAGCGGTCACCATGTGGTATAATTGACATGCTAACTTTGCTCAGAAGGTCGATATGATTACAGCGATATCCAATTTGTATATTTTTTATGTTTTACTGCTTTTACAGAATAAAACCCCTTTCATTCAAAAAGGAAAACATGTTTTTGCATTGAGAGCCATAAGTTTTTTATTTTTCTGTGTATGGAGCTGTGTAGAGGCTTGTTTTTAGCAGAATGAGTTGATACTTTTATTGGTTTCATTTTTTGGGGGACAGGGCTTTTTGATCGCTTTTAAATCCACTTTTGGAAGGCAGGGTGAAGAAAATACTGCAGTCCTTGTATTGTTTTTTATTCATTTTTTAACAGGGCTCACCATGCAGTATACGTGACAAGTTAGTTTTACTCTGTGGGTCGATACAATTACGATGATACCCAGATTATATTTATGTGGAAGCACTTTTCTGTATAAAGAGCTGTGTAAGGACTTTTGTTTTGCAGGATGAACCAATGTTTTAAAGGGGATTTGCCAAGACGCACTTACCTAGCTCCTGTCAGCATGATTTGTATACATCCTGCTTTTGTGCTGAGTCATGAAGCTGCAGGGGAGTGCGGGTAGGGGCGAGTGAGGAGTGAGGAATCCAAGGGAGCGTCTCAAAACTTAAGTGAAATAATAAACAGTACAAGAGTGGATTCTCAATACAGCAAGACAGCCTCAGACTGCACTCTCTACCCAGTGCCTTAAAAGCTCATTAATTTTGCCTGTCATCAGATAAGAAGTGATTCACGCAAGCGCGGCCTGTCAGCTCCTGGTTCGTGACGCGGGAAAGCATTGAGGTAACTAAGGAGGATTGAGAAATGCTGTAGCTCTCAGAGTTTTCACTTTTCGTAATCACATATATTTAGAAAAGTGATTAAATACCCATTTTGGAGGTTCCCACGTCAACATTACATGGTGTCAAAACCCCTTTAATTGACACCACATTGCCACTTATATGAGTTTTTGATTGCTTTTTATTCCATTTTATGTGCTGTGGGATGACTAAAAATCACAATTCTTTTTTATTTTTTTATTTACTGTGCGGGTTAATTAACATGGCAATTTATAGGTAGGTCGTTACCACGCAGTGATACCAAATAAGTGCACTTTATTTATTTTTGAGGCGTTTGACATTTATAAAGGGAAAGGTCGGTTTTTACGGTTTTTATTTTACTTTTCCGTGTTTGTGTTTCATTTTTCTTTACTTCTTTTAACACTTTTTTTTCACCTTTCCGAAAAGGGGTTTGGGTCAGCGATCTTCAGATAAACTTATAAAAACAGAGAGAAATATAGAGAGAACTGCTCTGCATTGGTCTCCATGGCAACTGTCAATCACCGTGCCCACAATGCATTGTGGGGCATGGTAATTTCACAGACAGCTCTGGAAGTGTTTCTTTCATTTCCCCTGGCTGTAGGAGACCAGCCATGGCGCGGAGCGCTGCTGCTGCACTGATTCCAGGCAGGAGGCGTACACCCCTCCTATCTGTACCGTGGATATCGCGATCATAATAGATCGTGATAGTAAACGGTTACTCACCAGGGGCTGGAGCTCACACCAGCCGTGGATGATGCAGCATCAGGCCAGTGGTAATATACTACTGGTCCCATGTTGTGATCATGCGGGGTTCGCTTTTAAGCCCGCACGATCGCCAGGATGTTCCCAACTGTCAATTTGTGGGAATGCACTTCCTGCTAGGACGTATGGGTACATCCAATGTCAGGAAGGGGTTATATGCTTTTACACAATAAAAACACTTGTATTGAAAAAGGAAAACATGTTTTTGCATCGCCATAGTGTGAGACATAACTTTTTTTTACTTTTTTGTGTATGGAGCTGTGTAGTGGTTTGCTTTTTGAGATTTTTTTATATTTTTTAGGGGGACAAAACTTTTTGATGGCTTTTACATCCATTTTTAGGAAGGCAAGGTGAAGAAAATACTGCAATCCTAGTAGTGTTTTTTATTTTTATTTTTAACAGCACTCACCGTGCAATATACACTACAGACCAAAAGTTTGGACACACCTTCTCATTCCAACAGTTTTCTGTATTTTCATGACTATAAAATTTGTAGATTCACACTAAAGGCATCAAAAATATGAATTAACACATGTGGAATTATATACTTAACAAAAAAGTGTGAAACAACTGAAAATATGTCTTATGATCTAGGTTCTTCAAAGTAGCCACCTTTTGTTTTGATTACTGCTTTGCACACTCTTGGCATTCTCTTGTATTTTCTGATAGCCATAACTTTTTTTATTTTTCTGTATACAGAGTTGTGTAAGACCTTTTTTTTGCGGGTTGAACAGAAGTTTTCATTGTTACCACTTTGGCATTTATATGACTTTTTATGCTTTTTATTCTATTTTATGTGCTGTAGGATGAACAAATTCTTTGACTGTTTTTCTGCTTTTTTATGGCATTTATCATGCAGGATGAATAACATAACAGATTTGTAGGCTGGGTCATAATGCACGAGGTGATACCAAACATGCATGCTTTATTTATTTTTGATCTTTTTTGGGGTGATTGGCATTTGTAAAAGGGACAGCATGGTGAATGTGTTTTTATTAAATTTTTTTATGTTTGTGTTTTACTTATTTTTTTACTTTTTTATTTTTTCACATTTGTCTTACTTATTATGCATTATAACTGCCAATCTTTATGCCTGGTCATGTCCTCAGAGTAGTGGTGATGTCACAGGCAGCCTAAAAGCCTTTGTTAGGTTTCCAAGTTGCTAGGGAGAGCATCAGCAGCTCACTCCCTTTGTCTTTCCCTTAGCTGCTGTGATCGCGATGACCACGGCAGCTGAGGGTTTAATTGCTCAGCATGGAGCCAGCTATAACATGCAGCTGGTTCCATGTTGCAATCGTACGGGCTCCGCTTGTGAGCCTGCACGATGTCCAGGGCATACCTGTAAGTCCATTTGTGAGAAGACCTTCCCAACCAGGATGTACAGGTATGTCCAATGTCAGTAAGGGGTTAAGGGTAGATTAGTTTATGACTTATGAACTTCATGTTCTGGATCATTTATCTATTTCGCGCCCTTCATCCACATGTTCTCCCCAACATTGCCTGATTTTGATGGATATATTTCTTGTTTTAACTGTACTAATTATGTAACTATAACCATGACATGGTGGATTGTGAATAAAACTCTTGCCTGTGTCTCTTAAATACAAAATGGTTCACCTTCATCTGATTGTTGCATCCAGGAACACTTAGAGATAAATTGGCTTGACCCATTGCTCTTCCAAAATTGAAATCGACAGTTAATGTCACAGAAGTAATGTAATTCTAATTATAGGACCCCATTGACTATAAATCTATGTGAAATATTTATTAAAACTTAGTAACAAATCATATTAGCTCTTATTATGTCAACTGAAAAATTCCAGCAGGAATCTGATTTGTTGCTATAGCAGTTCACATTTTTCCTTTGTATCAGTTGTGATCAATGACCTCTCCAACAAATATATTGGAAAGGAAATCATTTAATACTGTTCCCTTTGAGTACAACTATTTTAGTTTATCAATGAAATGATAAATGGAGATCAATACATTGCTTTTAGCAAAATACAGAGAAATCCCATGTGAGATAACCGATAGTAAGATAATAATTTTTGATTCAGTTTTTTATAGTCAACAAAGAGGATTTCCTTTCGCTGCATTTTTTAGCATGTCACAAATGGATCTGTGGTGTTTACAATTCAAAGTAGTTATGCTAATTTGTTCCATGGAGTAATGTATTATGAATAAGTAGGGTACATGCATTTTTGACTGTTTAAAGTGATTGAATATTTTATTGATTTACTGACAGTTTGATAAAATAGTGTAACTAAAACAAGAACAAACCAATATGTTTTGTGAAGGATCAGTCATTTACAAATGTTATATCTTATTTTATGATACTGTAAAAAAAAGGCTCAACTTACATCCACTAAGAGAGTAAATGACATAATTATATATCAATTGCTGGTGGTAGCCCATTAGTATTTTCATTGAGCAACCTCATAAAGTTCTTAGCCTTATTTACATAGAAGTCAGACTACAGAAAATACAATTTTTAACACTTTCTCGACATTGAACGTTTGTTACATCTAATGTGGAAACGCTTTTCCGCAAATGGGTGTACCCATACGTGCAATACATTGTGCAGGCTCACAAATCAGACCTGCATGATTGACACAGGAACCAGCCGTACATTATAAGAAGTTATATTGATTAGGATTCTGGAGAAGGGTCGATGATCCAGGGATTTATTCTGATTGCCAGATTGGTGTCGGGAAGGAATTTTTTTCCCTAAAATTAGGACAATTGGCTTCTACCTCATTGGGGGTTTTGCCTTCCTCTGGATTAACACTATATCACAACAGGATGAACTGGAAGGATGTCTGTCTTTTTACAGTTTTACAAACTATGTAACTATGTAATTACAGCTGGGGACCTGCGCTATTGCCTATGACTAGAGTTTATGTTGTCCTAGGCTGATTCATCCCTTAAATGCTGCAGTCAATTTTAAACTAGCATTTAAGAGAAAGACAAAAGGAGGGGGCTACCTTTGTCTCCCATGGCTCTGTGATCGTGAGGTGCCGATGGTCTCCATAACAGTCTAGAAGCTCATGAAAGACTTCTGGGTTGTTTGTGACATCACCACACCTGGCCATGCCCAGGGTCAAGGCCTGTCATGGTGATTGACAGTTTTTCAATAGAGAGCAATAAAACTACACAAATATCAGAGAACAGTTCAGAAATGCATGAAATTACATTACCCAGTCAGTTTAGAGTTTTAGTAAAATGAGAAAGGAAAGAAAGACTGGTATTACCCCAGTGTATTACAGTGCATAGATGCCTAAATAATAGTAGATAACTTAAAAGGTTATTCCCATATGATTAGCTTTAACCACTTGCCTGTTGACTTTAAACATCCAGGGGGTGGCAGCTTAATTCTGCATGGACATTATTAATGTCCGTACAGAGAGCACAATTGTTACAAATTGTACTGCTAAGCAGCTGGAGAGGTGACTATCAGTGATAGCCTCTACACTGAGAAGACAGGGACAGTATTTTACCATCCCTGCCTACTGAATCACTGTTTATACAGCACTCAATAAGCACTCAATAAGATTCCTGCTTTTTGGCCTGGAGATCATGTGACCACTGGAGTTGAGTAACTACCTGAGTTGCTGGGTCTTAATAGATCCAGATAAGCTTGTCAATCAGTAAAGGGGATGTATATTCCCTGGATATACCAGTCCCAGTTACAGAGTAAACTTGAAAAAAAAAAATAAAGTGGTACAAATACCCACCAAAGGTCTTTTTTTGACATTATGATAGGCACATTATGTAAAACAAAAAAATTATAAAAAAACACACACACAAAATAGAATTCAAATAGCTTCAGCCCCCGATGAGCCTAAAACTCTATCACCTATGCCTAAATGTCCATGATGAATAAGTGACATAATTTCAAAACGTATTTGAGTGCCACTTTTGCTGTTAAAAAAGAAATAAATAAAAAATTTGAAAAATTATTTTTTTTTACTTATTTCCCTCATATTATTAAAAAAATAATAATAATGTAAAAATTACATAAAAATAAAGTCTGGCATATAGTGAAAAAAGGACTAAAAAACTAGTAGAATAACAGAGTGCAAGAAAGCATTTTAACATTCAAACCCACGTGCAGTATGGAAAAGAAAAATGTGCCTCGTTAGAAACGGGAGTAAAGGACCTGGTCAGGAACTGCCTAAACATGTAGGCAAAAGTAAATAAACAATCTTACCAAATATATTTCAGTTCTGATTTTGTTTAACTTTAAAATATGCAGCAGGTTTTTCCACTATTACAACCTAAGAAACCATCTGTAAACAAGAAGGATAGGTAACAAGCATAACGAATGTATTTGGGTAGAATCTTTATTTACTGATGATATGGGAATACTGCTTTTTTTTTATTATCATTATTATTATTATTATTATTATTAGTTCCAGGGCACTGTACATTTCAGGAGGGTTACATACATAACATAGGGCAAACAAGTACAATGGTGACACTAAATAGCTAACAACTAGTACCAGAGGCGTAGCTAAAGGCTCATGGGCCCTGGTGCAAAACTTCAGTTTTGGGCCCACCCTCCCTGAAACCCAAAGGGTTCTTCCGGCTTTTTGACTAGGGGTTGGGGCAAATTAAACTTTTGGCTATCGAAAACGGCAATATTTGGGATATCGGCCACCATCGAAAAGGGGTTTTTTTGAAAGTAAAAGCAGTCATTATAAAGCGATGCCCTTTTAAAGTCAATGGGAGGGGAACAACACTTCATTCTTAAAAACCCAAACAGGGCTGGAGAAGCGGAAATTTAAAACATCCAAAACCGTCAAATGGAACGTGCACAATTTTGGGGCCCAACACACTTAGGTTTAAAATACAGAAAAAAAAAACATACACCTTTCACTATCCCTTTTCCTTGTACCAAAATAAAGCCCCTTTAAACCTGCATCACCCAAATTTAAAAAATCCCAGAAGGAATTAAAATTTGAACCATCATCTTACTTGAAGGGGACAAAAATTTAACCCTGCCCCTGGAACGCAGCATGCCCCAAACCCATGACCCCCAGATTTAAAATTTGCCGGAAAAAGGGGGTTTTTTCAACCACCATTTTATTTCACTGGACATTGACTATTCCTGCCCCTGGGCCACACAAAAACCCCAAACCTCATGACCCCCACTTTTAAAAATTTCCCAAAAAAGGAGTCTTTCAACCACCATTTTATTTTCCACTGGAAAATTGACTATACCGCCCGGGCCACAGCATGACCCCCAAACCGCATCCCCCCCCACATTTAAAAAGTGGCAAAAAAAGGATCTTTAAACCACCATTTTATTTTTTCACGGGGACTTGACTATCCCTTTGTCCGGGCCCACAGCATGACCCCAAACCTGCATGCCCCCCCACTTTAAAAAGGGGGCCCGGGAAAAAAGGAGTCTTTTCAACCCAACCAAATTTTATTTTAACTGGACATTGCTATACCTGTCCGGGGGCCACAGCATACCCAGGGCCATTTACAGGGGGTTGGGGTGAAAGCCCGGGCTGGCGTCCGTCACTATTAATACGCGGGTTAAAAATTTCCCTATGACGCAGCAATAAAAACTGCCCAGCTGAACAGAGTGGGGAAAGCGGAAGTGTGAGAACCCCAGCCTTCTCAAAACCACAGCCCAATACCGGGGTAGCGTTTGGGCCCCCCCCGTATATGTGGACCAATTGAGTTTTCACTTAAAAATACGGGTGGTTAACGCCCCCTGATACACCCGGGGCCCCTTTTTATCTTGCTTTCTTTATCTCTTTTTTAACTCAACGTGCTAAAGGAAATGGCCCTCTTACTTTGTTCTGTGCCCCTTGCCCATACTCCATTTTCCCTGAAAAACCTAATCTGGTCAATTTTCCTGAAACCTTTCCCCAGTAACAATTCAGAGGAATTTTTTTAACAGCTATTTTGTACTGAAAAATTTTTTTAGTATTTTAAATTTCCCAGAAATCCCTTTTTTAAAAAATCGGATGGAACCCCCAACCAAACCCTTTGTTCTTTTTTTTAAATTTGTTTTAAAAAGGGGTTTTGTCTCAAAAGGGATTGAAAAGCTATTTAAAGATCTTAAAAAAAACAAGTCATTTTGCAAAAATTTTTCCAAATAACAGTGCCCTACCAAATTCCTTTTTTCTAAACAGCACCATCCCCCTTTTAGCCACTCTTGACCATTTTTAAAAAAAATGTCTTTTTAGAAACAATTTTTTTTATAATGGGGACCTGAAAATAGCTACATGCCCCAACGGGAAAAAATGCCCCCCAAAAAATTCAAAGCATGACCCTTAAAGCCATTTTTGGACAATTGTGAAGAAAAAAAAGTCTTTAGAAAAAAAATTTTTTTTTTAGAAAGGACCTGTAGAAATAGCTGCATGTCACAGAAAAAACCCCCCAAAAAAATTCAAAACAAGCCCCATGACCCTTTGACAATTTTTAAAAAACAAATGTCTTTTTAGAAAAAAAAATTTTTTTAGAAAGGACCTGTAGTAACTGCTTTGTAAACAGAAAAATTTCCCCCCAAAAATTCAAAACAGCCCCATGAGCCACTTTTGACAATTTTGAATAAAAAATGTCTATTAAAACTTTTTTTTAGAATAGAAATTTAAAAGCAGCAGGGCCCCAAAAAAATTATAAAAATCCTTCTCAGGCACTGTTAAAAATTGTGAAGGAAAATCCACTTAGAAGCCACTTTTTCGGGTTCCAAAAGGACCATGATTTTTTGCTTTTAATTCACAGAAACGGGCCCCCCCAAAAAATTATAACAAAGACTCTCCACCCACTTTTAAAATTGTGAGGCAACATGCCCCCAAAACCATTAAACGATGTAAAAAAATTCAAAAATTTAAGTAAAAAATGGAATTTTTTTTTTGTCATGAAACCTTGGGGTCTTTTTAGCTCCTCACAGCAAAACCAAAAATAATTTGGGGGAAATTTGGGAAGAAAAAAAAATTCGGGTAAAAAAATTAAATTTTTTTTTAAAAAAAATTTTTTTCCAAGGGGACCATTTCTTTTTTGGAGAGGAATGGGGGAAGTAGACCACCAACTAATCTTTGACCTCGGCAATTGGGGGCCCACAACATAAACAAGATCCTTTCCTGATTCATCTTAAATGAAAGTCAAACGATCCAAAATTATCTGGGGAAAAGGGCCGGATGCGTTTGTCTTTAATACTCCTCCCGGGTGTTTAAAGGGGCCGCTCAGAAATACGCGGGCCCTGCGGGGCAGGACAACACCTCTATGCGGGGCGAGCCAGCCGGGCCATTCCCTTTTTGGGATCCCCCAAAGTCTTTTGGGGTTTCCGGAACACATAAAAAAACCCTGGGTGTTTTGAGACGCAGATAGTCATGCACCATAAAATTTAAAACGGGTCCTCAAAGGTTGTATCGTGGCCTGCTTTTGCATGCTTTGGTGAGGTGGTAAATAAAGTTGCCAGAGTCACCCTTTTGGGCTTCTGCTCCCCTTGCCTGCTGCTGCCCCCCCTGCTGCCGCTACGGCACTTGGCACTCCCCAGCTGTCACGACGCTGGCGTTGTTCCCCCGGGGAAAATTTGAAGAACGTGAAGCAACGAAAAACAATGTCTCCAGTTTGATAAACCCAAAAGGGTCCTCCATTTCCGCATTTACTCTCTTTTTGGGGTTTTGGGGGGAAGGGAAAGTGCTGATTTTTTGGTTTTGTACCCGGGGGACCGGGAAGGGTGGCCCCCCTTTAACTTTTTTGTTAAAATTTTGAGGGCCCTTTAATCAGGATAATGTTGGAGGAAATGGACTTTCCAACACTCAGGTAGAAAATTGGACCCTTTGGGACTTCCCAACCCTTTGGGTTGGGGGGCACTAGCAAACTCATCTTCCCATCGGGCCCTAAAAATTAAACCGCCAACCTTTTTCCCAAGGCGGGACGGGGTGTCTAGGAAAAAACCTCCTCCCCCTCCCCCCCACCTCCTCCTCCGTTTCCCCGACCCCACCCTTCAACACACCCCTGCCCTTGCCTCAATAAATGCACCCGAGAGCTGAGGTCCCGGGCCTTGAAACTAGCTCGGGACCCGAACCCCTGCCAAAATAAAGACCGTTTAAAATTTGGGAAAACTGTGGGGCCTTTGGTTTTTGACGGAGAGAAAGGCTCCTTTTTCTGCATTTGTGTCCGTCTCCCCCCCGTCGCTGGGGGGACCTGATTTTTCAGATTTGTCCCAACGTTCCAGAACTAAGATCACCAAAAATTTCCCATGCTGAAAGGGGCATCTTTTCGAAACGGGACCATTTTGGGGCTTCTTCAAAACTTGGCAAGAATGGTGCAGACCCCTTTCCCCCTTGCCCCACTCTCTGGGGTTCCGAAACCCCCTGTTGCCCAAGCCAGGGTGTAAACCCCGTCCCTGCAAAATGGCATTCCCGCTGCTCACACAAATCGCGGGAGCATGGGGAATTTCCCTTCCACCCGTGACCCTTTTTCAAAAAATGAGAGGGTTTTGACGGGGAGGCCGAGTTTATGTTTCCCAACGCACCAGGGGGGCAACCCATTTTGCAAAACGGCGGAAGTCGAACTCAGACCTCGAGCCTTCTTTAGCACAGCCCAGACCCGGGTATCCTTTGGGAAAATTTCGGGACGACAAGGTTCATGACATTTTGGCACACAAGGATGGGGCTCCACCCCTACCGATTTTAAAGGGGGGGCCAGCAGTTTTTGGGCCGGGTTTATCGCTCCCCCCTTCCCTGACACAAGGGTTTCTTGTCACCCAGCCAGTGCCAGTCCGTTTCGGAGAGCCGTCCACACCCCCTGCCCTTTGTATTTTGGCCCGGTCCCCCAAGGCAGTTTTAATAAAAACTGCCTGGTGCCCTCTGGGCAGGGAAATCCACCAGGGGGCCCTTTGGGGGGAAAAAACCCCAGCACCATCCCGGGCGGTTGAAGAGCGTGTGCCGACCGGGAAAACCCAAACCGCACCCCCAAGACATCCACCCAGTTTTTCCCCCCATTGACGGGCCAAAAAAACAGAGAAAAAGGGGCCCTTTGGGGCCGTGCTTACAAGCCAAAGTTCGGGGGTTTGAAGGGGATTTTTCGGACACAAAACCCAGACAACGCGTTTTAAAATTTTTAAGATGAAAACTGGCGGGCCAGGGGCGGGAGGGGCTTTTCTGGCAAAGAAATGCCTGCTCGGAAATCTGGTTTTGGGGGGCAGGGCGAGGGGCCTTGACGGGAAGAACCCATCTGTGCCCAAACCAAAACCGGAAAGGAAAACTTTTCCAACCAAAAGCCTGGCAATGCCGCCCTTCCAGGTTTTTGGGCCCTTTGGGGTTTTTTTTTTGGGTTTTAAAGGGTGTTCTTAAAGCCCCCAAAAACCGGGAAGACAAAAGGGGGTTTGGCTGCAAACGGGCCCCGCTGACGGGGGTGAAAGGTCGTCAAACGGGGGAAAGGGAGGGGGGGTTTTTGGGAAGGGGCCCCCTGGGGGTGCTTTTGGTACCCCCGGCGACGGGGGGAGGCCTAAAGGGCGGAGGCGATCCCTGATCATTACTCTGAGAGAAAAGGGGGGAAATTTTGAGGAACCTTTTGGGGGTGGCGGAGGAGGAGGAGGCGGAGATAGAGGGTGTGACATTTGGGTTGGGGGCCCGGGTCCGGGCCCAAAACCCTTTTTTGGCCAAGTGTTTTTTCCATTTTAACTCTGCATTCGCCCGCATGTGACTTTGACATGTTGGGGTGGTTAACCACTTAAGGTTTTTTGCCTCTAAATTTTGCGTTTACCCGGGAAAGGGGCATTTACCCCTTTGGGGGGAATCAGAGGCTTTTCTCAAAAAAGGCCCAGGGTTTTAGAGGTTCCCGGACCTTTTTGACGGCGAAAAGCGAGGGCGGGGTTGGGGCTGACCGTTGGCTAGCGGAATCATATCGGGGGAAAATTTTTGGACCCGCCCTCCCCTTTTTTTTTGGCGGGACCCCCCAAATTTTTCACTACCCCCCCCCCCCTCTTTCCTCCTCCCTTTTCCCCCGATTTAAGCGCTCGCCACAAATTCCGTGGAAAAAACCAGGATGGATCCGCAATTCCCTTTATCATCACATCATCATCAACACAGGTGACTTGGGCCCCGACTTTTTTGCATCCAGAACTGCGGGCTACAAGCAAGGGGGACTGCAAGGGACTGCAAAGGGCCCGGAATTTTTTTCGATTGAAACCGGGTTCCTTTACCCCCTCTGATGGGATCAGTAATGGGGGCAAGCAGCAAAAACATCCCCCTTGATCCCTTTAAACATGCCTTTCCCAAAACCCCCAAACCCCAAATTTGGGCCTCAAAGAGGTTCCCCCCAACAAAGGTTATCCACAGTGGTTTGGGGACATGGTTTTACAAATTTGGGGGTGCATCATGTTGGACGGATGCCCGAAAGATGCTTTAACGACATTTTTTGGCCCGGGGACTGGGAGGACAGGAGGTTAAAAAACTGCAAATCAGTTTGCATTAACCACTGAAGGGGCGAATTTGGGGACGAAGTTCGTTAAATTTGATTCACAGGGGCCCTTGGGGCCAAGGGGATTACAGGTCCTGCAACGAAAGAACCCCTGGCATGCAAAGTTTTTCCCCGCACTGGAAAAGGGGCACCCTTTTCTCTACCCCTAAATTCCCCGTTTTAACCCCCCTCTTTTCTCGCTTACCACCCGCATTTCGCCCCATGTTTTTTAAAAAATTAAAAAATTTTAGAAGGTATGGGAAAAGTTTTTGGGAAAATCTTTATTAAAAGACGGGAAATCACAGCAAAAAACCCAAAACCCTCTAACAAAACAAAATTGCTGGATTTTTAAATTTAACGAAGGTGCTACAACAAATCTGGAATGGGGAAAAATCAAAAAAAACTTTTTCGTTATGGGTTTACGAAAATACACGGTATTTTTTTTACCTTTCAATTCACCTGTGGTGACTATAGGGAAATTTCTGTTTTTAAAATTTTTACGTGGAAACTGCGCAATGAGCAAAAAGCGGGGGGCGCAAAAGGGCAAAAAACACGTAAATTTTTTAAATTTTCGGGAAAAATAACGGTTTTTTTTTTGGGACCCTTTTAATTTTACCTGGGGGTGACTATAGAATTTTCTTTAAAATTTACATGGGTGCGCGTCAAAAGAACAAAGCCCGGGGTGGCAAAAGTCAAAAAAAACGTATCCCTTTTTGTTTTTTTTGTATGATAAAAACGGTAAAAATTTTTTTAACAAACAACCTGTGCTGACTACAAAAATTGCTGGAAAATTTTAATTTAAAAAAGCAATGGATATATCAACACCCGGTGGGAAAAGGGGAAAAATTTAAAAAGAACACCCATTGAAATGTATACTGAAATAAAAGTGGAGTTTTGCACCTAGCAAAGAGACCCGCAGTTACTAGAAAAGAATGGTATCCAATATAAGTTTAGGGGCCCAAAAATCCAGGAAAAAATTTTAAAGCAAACGTTTTAAAAAAAAAAATTTCAGTGCCCAAAGTCTACCCAAAGTCTTTGTTAACTTTAACCGTGTTCTTATAGATAGAGCTTTTCTGTGTTCGCCCACGGGGCCCCCCCCCCGCCCCCCCCGGACTTTTCACGGTAGATGCTGCTTTTAAAAATTTTCTACAAAATAAAATAAAAATCCCTTTAAAAACCCCAAATTTTAACTAAAAAGGGAAATCACAGCTAATAGTAAGGTTTTTCTCTTTGCAGAAAAAGCAAATTTTTGCTGGGGCTGTTTTTTCCACAAGGGAGAGCGCCGTCCTATTTTCCCATGAAAACGCTGAGAGACACTAAAAGGGGAACAGGAAAAATGTTTTATTTAAAACGAGGTCATGTGATTTTTTTCCAAACCCCAAACGCAACCAAACACATCCCAGTCATGACGTCGACACACATCTCACCCTTTCCATTTTGGGAAACGATTTTTTGGGCCCCCAAAAAATTTCAGGAAAACGCCCAAAATGGGGGCGATTTTTTTAATAGATGAATTTCCAATATTAAATTTTTTAATTATCGCAAAGATCTAAAATTTTGATCACCATAAAAACCTTGCCGATTTCAACTTTGTTTGATAAAAAAACGCCCCAACACAAAAGTTGACCACTACTTTTTTTAAAAACAGGTTTTTTGGTGTACGGATGCTGCAAATATCCGCCCGAAAAATTATTTTCTGCTTTAAAAAAATTGACAGGTGAAAAAATTCATTTAATTAAAGGCCAGGCAGAGGGAAAAAAAAAAGTGATACTTTAAATTTCCCCGGGCCCCACTGTTTTTCCCGAGTTACCTAGGGCTGCCCTTTTACACCTTTCGATTTTCCCTTTTCCCGACACGGGAAAAGGGCCCTACTCCCACACTGGAGACCCGACTTTTACTATGTTTTTGGGGTGAGAGCCTGAAAAATGAAAGGAATTTTAGCTCTTGGGGCAATAGGGCCCGGGATCAAAAAGGGGGTATGAAAAGGGACAAACCCTTCAAATTTTAACCCAAATGAAAAAAATGGAACTTCCTGCCCAATTTTTTTATATTAATTTCCCCTTTTTCCCGGCACAACCGCATTTTTTTTCATACATCCCCCCCACGGGGAATAAATCATATTTGCCTCTTAAAATTTAAAAAAAAAAAAATTAAAAAAAAAACATGCGCCAAAAAGGTATAAAAACTGTTTAGGTCTAAAAATCACTTTGGTTTTTCCCATAGGTTAAATATTGGGGAAAAAAAATTTTTGACCTTTAAAAATTTTCAACATGTGGCCCCCTTTTTTTTTTTTCATATAATTTGGGCAGGACCAAAAGAGATAACTTATGCCCTTCACAACGTAATGGGGCTGTCAGGGGTCTCCCCAATACAAAAACCCTTTAAAATAGACACGTATAAACAAACTCAGTCCCCCCACTTTGTTATTTTTTTTATTAATTAAAATTTTTTTTACCCCTAATTAGTATGTGAAACCCCAAAATTTAAAAGGGTAAAATCCACACAAATATTACAAAACGGGGTAAAAAAACCCGTGACGTGGGTTTAAAGCCAAAACCCTGGGGAAAAACCTCCATAATATTTAAATTAGCTTATTTCATTTCGCTATGAAGGGCCCCCAAGGGGTAGACAAAAGGGCGTTTTGGCCCTTCCTCGTGGGGAATCTGGCATTCAGTTCTAGCCCGTTTTCTCATACTTTCATCCCAAGAAGGGCTTCATAGCGAAATGAAGATAAGATAAGTTATATAGTTACATATTTGTGTGGATATACCCTGTGAATTTTGGGTCACATACTAATTAGAGTAAAAAGAAATTAATCATTAATGAAAAACTAACAAAGTGTGGACTGAGTTTGTTTATACGTGCCCCATGTTTTTATGTCACATTATTTTTGGAGACATCATTTATTTTTCTGTGGATGCAGGGGTCTGGGGCTTTTTGTTTGCACTATATATTGACTTATTCTTTGCTATTATTATGGGGTATATATCAGTTTTTGATTACTTTATAAACATTTTTTGTGGGAGGGGATTAACAGAAAAATGCAATTCCTGTGTGGGTTCTTACTTATGTATTTATTTTAGCAAAATCTACCATATGGATTAAATAACACAACAATTCTATAGAGTGGAGCATTAGGGGATGTTCACATGGTGTGTTAGGCATGCGTTTTTGGTGACGTTTTACACACCGAAAAATGGAACCCAAAACGTATTACACAATGTTCAGTATGATTTTACATTGAAAGTAAAACAGAGGATACATGTCTTACATAAGTCTTTGTGATGTGTTAAACAAATCTGATCACAGAATTGACATGTCAGTTCTTGATCCGACTTACGCATCACAAACCCTACTTAAAACTATTGTTGCAGTCCAGAAAACATATCCAAACATGCACCACACTTTGGCTACGTGTTTGGATATGTTTTACGTATTGAAAAGCACCATGTGAACCTTAAGCTGCAGCCTCAGACCGGCCTCCCCCAACTTAGGCGTATATGTGACATTTCCAAACATTGGAATTCCAGCCTCGATATGTTGGAACAACTTTATGAACAGAGAAAGGAAATTAATGATGTATTGATGATCCAAACGGACAGAAGTACACCCCTGTGTAATTTTAATGTCGGCCAGTGGCAGCTTATGCGTGACAGCTGCCGTTTGCTCAGGCCCTTTCATACGGACACGTTATTTGTCAGTCGTCAAGACTATGGGATGTATAACGTCATTCCACTGCTTCATGTTGTCACGGACAGCGGTAGTGGATCCACTGGACCACCGCAAGCGATGGCAATAGCCACGCCAGGGAGCGGACTCTAAGCAGGTCCCGGTTTTCACCAGAGCCCGCCGCAAAGTGGGATAGACTTGCTGCGGCGGGAGTCTACCCCTGATGTGACTTGCTTGCGGTGGCAGCCGAGGTGCAAAATCGTAAGGCAAACTCGGAGTCGGGGACAGGCGGTAAGGTCAGTACAGGCAGCAGTGGTACATAGTCAAGGGACGGAGGCAAGAGGTACGGTACACGGATATGACAGAAGAGGCTGAAGGAAACACTTTCTCTATAGGCTCTAAAGATTATTAGTATTATTATTTATTTTATAGTCTTGGAGGCAGTTGTGTGAGGAGCCTTTTCCATTACAAATGCAGCTAAAGAATTTAAACAGCTTTCAAAATCTGGAAAACTAGATAAAAGTTCAGCAAACTTTTCCTTTATCACCTGTATTATCTGTTCATGAACAAATGAATGTTTATCAACTTGCTTTTTTAATCCACTTGAAATCTGTTTGGATGTAATTTGTTCCACCGGTAATAGGGGAGGGCCTCCAGAAGGACTTGTGTTTTTACTTTCTGTAAGTTGGACATACGATTCACATTATTTATACTTAAGAAGTTCATCCAAAGCCAGTTTTGCAGCATATGCTTTTGCTTCTTTTTTGTTCTGTCCCATTCCAGTTTTGTACTGAATTCCATCAACAATGGCACAGAATGCAAAATAAGCACCTAAAACATTCCCCGTAGTTATGGTCTCCTTCAGTTCAAGTTCCATAGGCTGTATTTGAACAAACTGGTGTTAGGCAGAAACTGGATTCAAACCACCACGTTTATACTTCATGAGTGTTTGATCGTCACTGCTGTCCTCCTCAACCGTCTTGGTATGCAGAGGCTGACCGCTCGCCGAAAAACCTCCCATGCCACTCTCCACATCAATACTGCAAGAAGCAGGGGATGTCTGCCCCACCTCTTCGTTGCCAAGTAGCTGCTGACTGTCCTCAAATTGTTCGTCCTCGCTGTATTGTGGCGCTGTGCCCAGACCACATACTAGTTCTCTGGCTGAGGGACTCGAACGAGATAGAGGTGGGTTGAGGACAGGTGAGGGGCGCTGACCTGTTCCCGGGCCATGCCAACTAAGAGTTGTATCTGACTGTTGGCTAGGGTTGTCAGATGTCATCTGGGATGAAGTTGATGACCTACTCAACCAATCAAGAACCCTTGGGTTGCTGATCAACACACGGCCGCTACATGACATCGGCAGTTCTGGCCTCACCGAGTCACCCCTGCTGCGACGTCCCCTTACTGTGCTGTGACCTGTGGCTGCTCCAGTAAGGTTTGTGCCACTGCCACTCGCATGTGAAGAGCCTGCCATCTCTCTGTCTGACATACTGTTTGTTCAAAAATGTACAGACTCTGTTTAATGAAGATATCTTATATGATAAATACACACCCTGTATTTGACTCCAAATTAACCCTTGAATATAAATTGCGCTCCAGAAATCAACAGGAAAAATTTCCTCGTCTTTGGTGTTAAAAACACCGTATATTTTATTGAACATAAAAGCACAAACACGCTTAATTAACCCTTGAATATAAATTGCGCTCCAGAAATCAACAGTAAAAATTTCCTCATTTTTGGCGTTTAAAAACACTGTATATTTTACTGAATATAAAAACACAAACACGCTTAATTAACCCTTGAATATGAATTGCGCTCCAGAAATCAACAGGAAAAATTTCGTCGTCTTTGGCGTTTAAAAACACCGTATATTTTACTGAATATAAAAACACAATCACGCTTAATTAACCCTTCAATATCAATTGCGCTCCACAAATCAACAGTAAAAATTTACTCATTTTTGGTGTTTAAAAACACTGTATATTTTACTGAATATAAATACACAAAGACGCTTAATTAACCCTTGAATATGAATTGCGCTCCAGAAATCAACAGGAAAAATTTCCTCGTCTTTGGCGTTTAAAAACACCGTATATTTTACTGAATATAAAAACACAATCACGCTTAATTAACCCTTGAATATAAATTGCGCTCCAGAAATCAACAGTAAAAATTTCCTCATTTTTTGGTGTTTAAAACACTGAAATTTTCACTGAATATAAACCAAACATAATTAACTTGAATATGAATTGCCTCCAGAAATCACGTAATTATCCACGCTTTGTTTTTAACACTAATTTTACTGAATATAAAAGCACAACACGTTATTAACCCTTGAAATAAATTGCGCTCCAGAAATCCAGAAAAAACCTCGTCTTTGCGTTAAAAACAGTTATTTTACTGAATATGAAATTCCTTGAATATAAATGCGCTCTTAGAAAATTTATGTTTTGGTCATTTAAAAACACCGTATATTTTATTGAATATAAAGCACAAACATGCTTAATTAACCCTTGAATATAAATTGCGCTCCAGAAATCAACAGGAAAAAATTCCTCGTCTTTGGCATTTAAAAACACCGTATATTTTACTGAATATAAAAGCACAAACACGCTTAATTAACCCTTGAATGTAAATTGCAGTCCAGAAATCAACAGGAAAAATGTCCTCATCTTTGGCGTTTAAAAACACTGTATATTTTACTGAACATAAAAGCACAAACAACACGCTTAATTAACCCTTGAATATAAATTGCGCTCCAGAAATGACCAGATGGAATTAAAATGTATATGGGGCAGAATTAGACCCACCCTGGACTTGGATTACAATACCCCACAATTGAATCAAAATTATAACGGAAGAGGAGTAGTCTCTGATAAAGCAGTTACTCCCTTCCCTCCTCCCCCCCCAAATCACTGTTAAAAGCTATTTCCTTTGTGTGAGATCTCCGCTGCTGCTGCAGCAGCCGCTTATGTCAGGGCACAACGAGAGCAGTGTGAGGAAAGAGCATGGCGTCCGTACTTATAGTGCTGTGACGTCACAGAAGCCCGCCGGTCTCTGATTGGCTTGATGTCTGCACATGTCATTTAGGGTCTTACTTTCTTCTTCCCAGAGTTCTCTCACCATGTCACGCCATGTGCTTGCGGCCATTTTAACAATACAAAACACACTTCGTTCCCACGAATTAACCCAAACTTCTATTTCGTGCAGAACCAAAGTTTTCCTGAAATTCTAAACAAAGTCCACTTCGTTAGAATCAATTCGCCCATCTCTAATACCCTTACTTATTTTGTGCAACTTTTTAAAATATTTTTTGTTTTTTTTCTACTAAATCGTGTTTTTTAATTGGGGAGATAGGGGTTAAGTGTTTTCTATTTTATTATTTTTATTTTTTTAATTATTTAAACTTGTTATTACTGACCAGCAGCAGCTATGTGATGTTTACACACAGTGATTTAGTTACTGGAGCTTCGTGTTCTGTTGTCGGTGCAGGATCAGGTTTCTCATGCACAGAGAGCAGTGAGCACTCAGCTTCAGTCACTGAATCTCTGCCTGTAAATCTCCTATAGCTGCCGCCTGACATTATGTAGCTTTGATTTACACTATGAACTGCTCCTCTGTTCCATCCATCAAGAAGTGCTAACTCGCGGGAGAGCAGCTTACCCGCAAGGTATCCCACATTACTCTGCTTCATCTGTCTCCCTCCAGGTTGAGTCTGGAAGCATTGAAAGCTACTTGCTGTCACAAGGCCATGGCTCCTCTGATTTGGGGGTGGAGCTATAAGTCTCCTATCCTGGCCACCCCAGCTCCACTGCTGGCTCTATCTGACACAGCGATCTAGTTGTGTGGTGAGGGGGCTTCTGGGCCCCCCTAACTAAGAGGCCCGGTCACAAGTGCAACCGCTGTGACTCCTGTAGCTACATCACTGACGGGTACAGCGGGAGAGAGAGCCCTGCCCACGAGGGCTTGCAATCTACATGTCTTTTGTTCTTATTTGAGCACCATTTTCCAGTTTACATAGATACAATCAACATAAGAGTGAAGTTGCTTTGCAAATACATTGCATTTCTTACTTCCAACTAACTAAAAGTGAGCAGAGTGCTCTAAGTGCAACTAAAGGTGTTAAAGCAGCACCTCAATGTCCAAGTTCCAATCTGTTACCTAGTAGGCATGGTCCATCTTACCTACACAATAGCATAGAACTGTTTACAGCATTTTAACAAAAAACATCATAAAAATGTAATAAATAACATTAGTTTTGCTATAAAACAAGAGAATGTAAAAGGCTCATTAAGTGAACAATTTCCCACCTAAAAGGTTTTCATACGGGGCGTCGCTAGCTGTTTTTTTCGGGGCCGGGCCCCGGAAAAAAAAACCCCCTGTGCCCAAACCTCCCGGGCTCCAGGCCGCTCCCGGGGCCCCTGGAACACCGCTGGCCTTGCCCCCTTTTTTTGCATGGCGTCCGCGGGGACGCACAACACCCGGGGGGTTTGCGGGGGGGAAGCGAGGCTCCCTCCCCCTCAGACATGTGGGAATGTCCCCGGGGGTCCGACACAGGGGGCCCCCGGGTCCTTTGCAGGGCCCCGGCCCCCCGTCTGTCACTGGCACGGCACGATGTAATGCCTTATCACGCCCTGCCTGCCCTTTCCTGGGGCGCACACGCCAAAGGGCCTGCCCCAGGAGCTGCCGGAGGACGCGGGCAAAGGGGACAGAGCGCACGGGGGGGATGCTAAGGTGAGTTTTTAATGTTGTTATTTTTATAGCTTTTACCTCCCTCGGTGCCCAATAACTGCCTGTGTCCCCAATTGCCTGGGGCCCCATTTATCCCCCGGGCCCCATATATCTGTTGGGGCCCCCCAAATATACTACCGGGGGCCCAATACTGCCTGGGCCCCATTATCCCTGGGGCCCCAATTTTACTCCCCGGGCCCCATATTAACTCCCCTGGCCCCCATAATCCCCCTGGGGCCCCCATTACTGCCGTGGCCCCCATATACTGCGGGGGCCCCATATACGCCTATGGCCCCCATATACTCCTTTGGGGCCCCCATTACTGCCTATGGCCCCATATGCCTGGGGCCCCTTTTAACTCTTGGGCCCCCCTTTTAAACTCCCTGTCCCCCATAACGCCTGGGGCCCCCCTATCCCTGCCTGTGGCCCCCATACTCCTTGGCCCATATACTCCCTATGACCCCCTATACCCCCTTTTCCCCCAATAATTGCCTGGGGCCCCCTAAAACCTGCCTGTGGCCCCCAACCCTGCCTTTGGCCCTATAATTGCCTGGGGCCCTATTTCCCTGTCTTACCCCCTATTCCCTCCTCAGGGGGCCCCTATATCTTTACCTCCTGACATTGACCCTATATCTATAACCTTTAAGTGACCCTATACTTATACCCCCAAAGTGCCCCTTTTATTTAATACCTCCCAAAAATTGAGGGGACTTAATCCCTAAAATTTAAGGAGTTGTGAAAATGTGGGGTTTAAAAAATTTTTTGTGTAAATCTGCGGGGAAGTATGGCCGGGGGGCAATCAGCATGAATTAACCGGGTGGGGAAAAAAAGGAACGTGAAAGCGTGACAGAAATGATGTCTCCATGGGTCACTAAATGTAACGCATGTAATCACTTATTTTGCGGCATCTACAACAAATGTACCACCCCTATATGGTTACTTTATGTGGTAATACATGTCTGTAAGCCTGTGTAACTGATTTCACATTGGGGGGGCGCGTTCGGTAGGGTCCGGCGGATTATTTTTCCCCCTTTTTGGGAATAGTTTTTGGGGCTTGGGTTTTTTAGGGGGTTTTTTTAGTAACAATCATTTGTCTGGCAGATTTGCTCCTGTAAGGTGCATGTTTTTGGGGGAGTTTGGGTATCAAGTCAAACGGAGGGGAGGGTTTTGAAAAAGTAATTTTTCATTGGGATTTTTTTGTGCTGTTCGCTGAGGGCAGGTAAAAAAAATATGGGTCACTCTATGGAAATGCTGAAAATTATGACAGGAGCAAAGGGTTTTTTTCGTAAAAAACCTCAGCCACAGTTCACAATGTGGGGTGGAAAAAAATGCGTTGAACCACCCCATGAGAAAACACAAGGACCAGGGGCCCCGGGTTTTTTAGGCCTAGCAACGCCCCCGGTTCATATACATCATAGAGTGTTTCCAAAAATTAAAGGATGCTCAACCTTGTATATTGCTCTGTTGGGG
>JAODAL010035948.1:0-42324 GCA_025379985.1 Phyllomedusa bahiana
ATTTTAGAACTTTGTAGCATTGTGCCCTGCTGTGGAAACCACTATTACCAATGTCCCTCTAACAGACTCAGCTAGGAATAACAGAGCTGAAATTTCAGTCATTGATGTAGAACCCCCCCTACAGCCTGAATAGGAAGTGGGAGCCTGAAGCTATAGAACTGCCCACAGCCTGACCAGGAAGTAGTAACCTGAAGCTGTAGAACTTACCACAGCCTGACCAGGAAGTGGAAGCCTGAAGCTGTATAACCCCCACAGCCTGTACAGGAAGTGGGAGCCTGAAGCTATAGAACTGCCCCCAGCCTGACCAGGAAGTGGTAACCTGAAGCTGTAGAACCGCCCACACTCTGAATAGGAAGTGGGAGCCTGAGGCTGTAGAACCAGCCACAGCCTGAATAGGAAGTAGGAGCCTGAAGCTGTAGAACTACTCACAGTCTGAACAGGAAGTGGGAGCGTAAAGTAGTAGAATTACTCACAGCCTGAACAGGAAGTGGGAGCCTGAAGCTGTAGAACTGCCCACAGCCTGAACAGGAAGTGGGAGCCTGAAGCTGAAGAACTGCTCAAATTCTGAACAGGAAGTGGGAGCCTGAAGCTGTATAGAACTGCCCACAGCCTGAACAGGAAGTGGGAGCCTGAAGCTGAAGAACTGCCCACAGCATGAACAGGAAGTGGGAGCCTGAGCTGAAGAACTGCTCAAATTCTGAACAGGAAGTGGGAGGCTGAAGCAGAAGAACTGCTCAAATTCTGAACGGGAAGTGGGAGCCTGAAGCTGAAGAACCGCCCACAGCCTGAACAGGAAGTGAGACACTAAGTTGTGGAACAGCCAACAGATTGAACAGAAAGTGTGAGTCTGAAGCTGTAGAACCACACACAGTGGACGCCCGAAACTGTCTGGGGCTCTGTGAAAACACCCCCCTGTTAAGTTAAAGTATAAGCGTATGTGGTGAATGTTGTCCTTAGTGCGGCCCCCGATTATGATGAAAACTGCAAAATCCTAATATAAAAATCCCAGAATATTCAGGAGTTAGGCAGAGCTGAGGAATATTTATTGTATTAATGTGTAGAACAAAGTGCGGCTTATCATAGCCGGAAATCTGCACCCATGTCCAGCAGCCTACGCTATTATTCAGACAATGAAGCCTTCCTCGGATTTGATCTGGGACGCGCTCTCCATTGTGCACTGGAAAACAATACAGAGCGGGGTTGACACCAGTTAACATAAATGAACAAAGCTTCCTGCCATAGATCAACATTATAATATAAAGCCTGACGTCCTGTCCAACTGCTGCCCTGTGCATAAGGCTTCCTTCAAAAGGGTTTTCTCACTGCAAAGATTAACTTTCAAAATGAAGGGACAGTTAAATGAAGACTTTTTATAAATACATTGGTCAATAGATTTCACTGTAGTCATGAGATAAGAGCATTTTTTTTAAATTTCTATGGTTACCTGCATCTCTCATCTGATTAACTGAGAGCAGAGATGTCTATTATCTGATTGGCTGAGAGCAGGGACGTCTGTTATCTGATTGGCTGAGAGCAGAGAGCAGGGATTGATGTCTCCCCACTGAGTGACTGAGATCGAAGCAAGCTAATTACATCTAACAAGATTAGCTTCACTAAACAAAAGGTACATGTGCTGTGAGGACTGAAAAGCATGGCTTTATCTGTAATCTTGTGAAAAAACAACAATCTCCTGCACTGTCAAAGTAGCGGCTCCTAGACATTATATATGCTAATCACTGTTATAGAACCACCCACAACCTGAGCAGACACAGTGAGTGCAAACTGCTTGTGAGTCAGTGAAACAGCCTAGTGAGAAAACTCCTTTAAAGGGGTTTTGCCACGATGTAATGTTGACGTGGGATCCTCCAAAATGGGTATTTAATCCCTTTTCTAAATATATGTGTTTTACAAAAAGTAAAGCTGTGAGGCTACAGCATTGCCAGTCCCCCTTTTAGTTTCCTGAAAGTTTACATTAGACACGACCAGGACACTGACAGGAGCTGATCTGGCCGCGCTTGCATGTTTGCACTTCTTATCTGATGGAAGGGAACATGAAGGCGCTTGCAAGGGGCTGGGGAGAAAGTGCAGTGTATGAGGTTGTCTGCTGTATTGAGAATCCACTGGTTGTAATGTAATTATTTGAGTAAACATTGCAGACACTCCCTTCTTCCTCGCTCTCTGCTCACCCCCCTCCCTCTCACCCCTGCAGCGGTTCATGACTCAGCATGCTTTGTTTATATTCTCTCCTGAGCAGATAAGAGGGAAGGAACTCACTTCCTGGCAAAACCCTTTTAACCCTTTCCAGCCCAGTTACTATTACATTCTGAGAACTATGCAGTTTGCAAAAAATTAACATAATGGTAGGTCAAAGTGATGGCGCCGGTCTAGATGCTGTGTTCATCCATCACTTAGGGTTTTATATTCAGGAGTTCACATAGAAGTGAATGGAGAGGATGGCTGCAAGCACCCCCCTTTTCATTCACATGCATGATCAGCTACATGCCAGCGACCAGTGCAGGGGATTTTATCTCACAGTTAAACCCCTTTAACGTGCCAGGCAATATTATATACCCGTAAATCTTCCTATACTGGCCATTTAGATAATCTAAGTGATTAGACAGACGATAGTAGCTCCCTTTATTAAAGGGGTTGTCTCACTTCAAAGATTAGCTTTCAACATGTAGGTAGCAGTAAATGAAGACAGTTGCTGTGTTTATTTTTCTTTGTTGAAGAGATAAAAGTGATTTTATCAGCTCTGAGTGCACTCAGGCTTCTCTAGGTTATCGACCTGCTCTGCCCTGCTCTCTCTGCTGTTTGTCTTATCTGACAGCAGGGATGACATCATCACACAGGTCGGCACATTACTGTTATCTGATCTAACAAACAAAAGAGATTAATTACTTTTGCTCTGAAGTTTCTCTGAACTTTAGATAAACATCTCCTGCTCTCATGACAGAGTAATTAGCAGACTTTTGAATAAACCCCTCTACACCTTTTTGGTGCACCAACTCAAGAAGAAAGTTTATTTGCTAGAGTTATGTTAAAGGCCTCTCACCCAGTCAGCCAAAACCCTGCTCTGCACTGAAAAAGTTGTTCAGATAAGAGACAGAGACACTACTGCTTTGGATTAAATCCCCAGTCAGGATTCGAAGCTGTATGATGGTTTGAATGTGACTGTATGGAATACTATACCCAATAGGTGGCACCAGAGACTTAGCTATCTTCTCTATAACTTATTTGCATAATTGCAATAATTGCAATAATTGATTTTCTCACTGTATGGCCCAAAAGTCTCACTGTACCTTTATGGTGTTCTACCCCTCCTAGTAGTTCACTAACCGGCAAGATACACAGCAATGCAAAATGAAAAAAAAACAATCAAAAAGTTGCAGGTAACTCTGACGCTTACCCATTAACTCTAAACCTACTACTTACCCTTACCCTAACATTATTAACCGTAACACCCTAACCCTACTACTAATCCTAACCCACTAACTTTAACACTATTAACCATATCTCTACTAACCCAAACTCCAATAACCCTAATAATCCAACCCTACTAGCACTAACCCCACTAACCCTAAGCCTACTAACCCTAACCCAAATAACCCTACTAACCTTAAACCCATTAACCTTAACCCTACTAACTCTAACCATACTAACCCTAACCCCAATAACGCTAAGCCTACTAACTCTAACCCAATAACCTTTAACCCAATAACCCTAAAACCCCCCTAACCCTAACCCCCTAACTAACCCTAAACCCACTAACTCTAACCCCAATAACCGTAACCCTACTAACCCTAACCCTACTAACCCTAAACCCACTAACCCTAAGACTATTAACTCTAACCCACTAACTCTAACCCCACAAACCTTAACTCTAGCAATCCTAAAACTCCTATATGTAATCCCACTAACCCTAACCAATACTAACCTTAAACCCACTAACCTTAACCCTACTAACTCTAACCATACTAACCCTAATAAACCTAAGCCTACTAACTCTAACCCCAATAACCCTAATAAACCTAACCCTACTAACCCTAACCCCACTAACCCTAAGACTATTAACTCTAAACCCAATAACCCTAACCCTAATAACCCTAACCCTACTAACCCTAACCCCACTAACTCTAGCCCCAATAACCCAACAAACCTTGAACCCACTAACTCTAACCCCACTAACCTTAACTCTAGTAAGCCTAACTCTACTAGCTGTAATCCCACTAACCCTAACCCTACTAACCTTAAACCCACTAACCTTAACCCTACTAACTCTTACCCACTAACCCTAAATGGTACCAGTAAAAACATAAACTCATGCTGCAAAGAAACAAGCCCCCAAACAACGGAAAAATAAAAAAGTTACGAGTCTCAGAATTTGGCGACAACAAAACATGATTTTATTAAGAAATAAAAGTGAAACAATAACAAAACATAAAAAAATGGGATCTGAACTTGGTCTCTCCATCACTGTAACGCCCTGCAGAAAAAAGTTACCGTGATTTATACCACTAATAGCGGAATTGCTGTTGTTTTTATATCACACCCCCCTTCACCCCTCCAAGAAAGGGTTAATCAAAGTTATACCGTATCTTCACTTTCGATCTCCCACCGGACCTGACCATCTGGAGCGCAGAGACGCTCCGGCACGCTGGGTGGGAATGTAGCTGCGGCACCCGCACACCACATGGGGAGCATCGTGCACGATATCATGCATCTTGCGTGCCAGATGGTCCGGCCCGGTGGGAGACCGAAAGTGAAGGCTACGCTTCAATCAATTAGTGGTACGTACCCTCAAGATGGTGGCATCGAACATACAAAGCTATCCTGCAAAAACGGGGGGCAAAAAAAATGTAAAAAAAAAAATCTGCATCCTAAAGGGGTTAACTCCGCTGTGAGCTGCGAGAGCGACTGAGTACGTGTGCGGCGCAATGTAAATCACATTATGTTACAATTTGGTGGAAAGATAAAGGATCAGGGATAATACTAAATAAATTATTCAATCGACACACATTTCAAAGCCCCGAACACATGACACATAATATGAAAAGAACAATTTGGAGCCAAGTCTGCGGTAGAAGCTCAGCATGGAAGGATTCATTCTCGTTCTCGCCGAGTGCCACCTGCTGTTCGTTCTGCAAAAGGCGCACAATACATCGGGGGGGGGGGGGGATTTGGGGGAGCCGGCTCTAAAGGTGAGAAGCCGATGCCAAGTTTTTTTATTCATGATTAAAAAATTAAAAAAAATAAAAAAATTTGCAGATCTTTTGTTCGGGTCTGTGAGATTGAGAGTGGCGGCGCACGGTGCTGCCGCGTCAGCGCTTTCCATGGCGGGCCTACGAGGAGATGCCGAACGTGTCATATTTTAAGCAGCTATATTATAATTACTGACCGATTTTCCCAGTAGATGGTTTATGGGTATTACTTGTCTTTTGTCAGGATGTTATTAACTGAAACACAGATGCTGGCGCCATATTGCAGCCGTTTCATCTTCCAATTTGTGTTGTATTTTAAATGAATCATAAAATAGGAAAATGAGCCGCCTAAATGAGTCTGTCTGTATTAAGGAAGAGCTGCAGATTATTATTATGAATTTTTTTTTTTTTTTCATTATTTTTTTTCACCGGGCGTCATTTTTTCTTATTATTGAAATTAAGCAGAGAAAACATGAATAAAAGAAGAAGAATTGAAGGGGTTGTCTCAAGTCATTGCCGGCGCATCATTAGGATAGACTGTCAATGTCAGATAGGTGCAAGGGGGCCACCTCCGAGACCCGCAAATATCACAGGAACAGGGGCGTAGCTATAGGGGGTGCAGAGGTAACAGCCGCTACCGGGCCCTGCAGCCTGAGGGGGCCCAAAAGTCCTCCTCCAGTATTGTAAACGGTGCATGGTAGCTGGGGGGCCCCAATTAACTTTTTTCACCAGGGCCCCAAGAGCTTGAAGTTATGCCTCAGCACAGGAACAGGGGCGTAGCTATAGGGGGTGCAGAAGTAGCAGCCGCTCCCGGGCCCTGCAGCCTGAGGGGGCCCACAACTTCTCCTGCAGTATTGTAAATGGTGCATGGTAGCTGGGGGGCCCCAATTCACTTTTTGCACTAGGGCCCAAGAGCTTGAAGTTTACGCCTCAGCACGGGAATGAGCCCCCAAATCCTGTTTTTGAAACGGAGACGTGGTCAGGACTCCCCCATTGAAATGAATCAGAGTTCCGAGCAGGGCTGCCATCAGTCATCTTTTAACCAAATCAAATGGGGCCCCCACCCATTACTAGTTCCTATTTTTTAACATATCAGTGGGCCCCTTTTTGATTAAGCCCCCTGACAGAAGTACCGCCCGTACTGCCCTATCGGCACCCCTGATTCTGTGTACAACTGAATGGCCCCATTCTCATGATAGGTGTGGGCAGTGTCGGACTGGGGTGCCCCCGGTTAAGTTGATTGTGGGGGCCACCCTACAGCTTCTATACCTGCCTCGCATACCCTGCCTCCTGCTTTTTGCCTCTTTCCCTTTGTCTTTCTTCCTTTCCCAAGGAAGTATATGCAGTTTAAAAGCAACTCCAGGTCCGCCATGATCAGGGGCCCACCGGGGGTTCACCCTCCTCGCCTGTGGGCCAGTCCGAGTCTGGTTGTAGGTTCCACATCTGTCTAAGCGATATGCCAACAATGTCTAAAGTGAAACGACCCCTTTGAAGAAACAGGCAAAGCTAAAACTCTAATCCCATTAAAGGGGTTGTCTCACCATGTCATTTCACAGAGCCACAAGCAGCCTTAGATTCATGCTTCGTGTCTCTTCCAGACTGTGGGTGGTTCTATAGTAATGATTAGCATATCAGCTCCTATATACAGCTCTTCTAATTGTACTGACGTGAGAGCAGGAGATGTTATCTAAAGTGCAGACAGCTTCAGAGCTCAAAGTAACCAATAGTAGTTAGTCTTCTTTGTTTGTTAGAGATAACACACTCTGGTTATGTCACTCCCTGCTCTCAGATAAGATAAAGAGCAGAGAGACAATGGGAGCGCAGGTTGGTAACCAGAGAAACCTGTGTGCACTCAGAGCAGATAAAAATCTCTATTTTCAGAGGTGTAACTTCAAGCTCTTGGGCCCTATTGCAAAAAGTGAAATGGGGCCCCCAGTTACTATGCACCATTTACAATACTGGTGTCTTCTTATATGGCAGAAGGGTTTTTGGGCCCCCTCAGGCTGCAGCCTCTATAGCTACGCCCCTATCTTTTATCTCCTCAACAAAGCAAAATGAACAAAGCAATGTATTTGGAAAAAGTCTTAATTTACCATTATCTACATGTTGAAAGCTAATCTTTCTAGTGAGACAACCCATCTCCATCATCCATGTCTTCTCCCCACCGTCGATCAAACGTGATGGACGTAGGTCTTATTTCAACTGTACCTCCGATGTAACTGCTCCGCCCTCGGCGCTAATTATCATCAAAATACATTGAAGTGGCACTGCGTCGGAATATTCTTTTGGAAAAGGGATTGTCGGGGCATGACTGCCACCAGGTTTCTCCTTTCCCGTTGCCAATCTAGATCTGTGCTGACTATTGGGTAATTTCAGACATAATGAGGAATTTTTGTCTTTTGTTGGGGGCTCTCAGGCACCGTATACCTGGCAACCAGTCAGTCTCCAGGGACTAGGAGAACCCCTTTTGTAGGTCCTATTAAAGTATATGGATGTCATTGGGACAACCCTTCTATGAAACAGAGTGAATAAAAATGGCAGACGTCCATGCATTACACAGAGGACCAATCATCCAAGTCTCCACCATACGTTTCCCCTATATCGGCCACTAATCATCGTGGTGGCTCCAATATTAAAGGAACCTTCTGCAATGAGACGACCCTTCCATGAGTCAGTGTGACCAAAAACGACAGACGTCCAAGCAATACATAGAGGGCCATTATCCAAGCCTGCACCATGTAATATTACATTTCCTCCATATCGGCCATTGATCGTGATAGTGGTTCCCACCACGTGATCATCGAGTTTGTGATGAGACAGCTCCTTCCATGAAGCTAGTGTGAAGGCGCCTAAAAAGAATCAACCCACCAAGAAGGGGAGAGAACCTGTGTCCCCCAAGACACAAGACTGTTATACGAAGGCCGACTGCCATCAGTGGGTTTTGCATTGTTGTTGGCACAGGAGCCTGCTTTGGAAACGTGCACAATAGAGGTGAACTGATGAAATTCACTTTTTCAAATTTAATTTTGAGTCACCATCACCAATGGTTAATGGCCAATCCATATCTAATGCCAGTTGCCAAGTATAATTCAGAAATTTGGAACAAAATCCCCAAAAATGTCAAGATGTTCATCTAAAAGGCTAAGGATTTCAACCCCTCGTGCCGCCATAATCACCCCCTATGGGATGTCAAACTCATATTCACCTGGAGAAGCCAACATTATGGTTGTCATTGGAGAGCCTTCGATGGTAGCTAGAGTGCTTGGGTAGGGAGGTCAGAACTGTGATATGAACGGTAACTAGGGTTCTTGGGTAATGTGGTCAGAACTGTACTAGGGGCAGTGGTTTGGGTGTTTGGGTAAGGTTGACATAACTGTGCTATGGGCGGTGGCTAGGGTGCTTGGGTAGGGCAGTCAGACCTGTGCTATGGACAATGGCTTGGGTAGGATGGTCAGAAGTGTGCTATGGATGGTGGCTAGGGTGCTAGGGTAGGACGGTCAGAACTGTGCTATGGATGGTGGCTAGGGTGCTTGGGTAGGGCGGGCAGAACTGTGCTATGGATGGTGGGTAGGGTGCTTGGGTAGTGCGGTCAGAACTCTGATATGAACGGTAACTAGGGTTCTTGGGTAATGTGGTCAGAACTGTACTAGGGGCAGTGGTTTGGGTGCTTGGGTAAGGTTGACATAACTGTGCTATGGGCGGTGGCTAGGGTGCTTGGGTAGGGCAGTCAGACCTGTGCTATGGACAATGGCTTGGGTAGGACGGTCAGAAGTGTGCTATGGATGGTGGCTAGGGTGCTAGGGTTGGGCGGTCAGAACTGTGCTTTGGAGGGTGGGTAGGGTGCTTGGCTAGGGCGGGCAGAACTGTGCTATGAACGGTGGCTAGGGTGCTTGGGTAGGGCGGGCAGAACTGTGCTCCTGTCTGTAATTTACTAAATGGAGTGGCATGGAGGTGTGTGGCAGAGCTCCAAATCCAAGGTGTGCCTGCTGCGTGTGCTGGTGCTGCCTCCTCTGCCAAGAACTGCATGTGCCTCCAATGGGAAAATGTAGAGTGGGTTTTCTGTTTCTAAACCTTGCCCATCCCTGCCAGCTTTATCTAAGGGCTGGGGGCCTCATCGAATGACATGATGGCCCAGATTTGACCCAGGGTCCTTGAGTTAGTCAGATGTGCCCTATGACATCGACCTAATAACCGCCAATGAAAATAGGGCCAATAAATCAACAAAAACAAAAAGGGAAGTGGTATATAACCTACAACGCCAAACACCAAAACACTAACCCAAACAAAAATGACAAAGTATATTTCATTACACAAATATAAGAGTACACAAAAACAAATAAAAAGACGGGGCTGGATAATGGAGGAAACTCCTGGAAAGTAAACCCTTCTAATTATATTAATTCTATGTATGCACTTTTTATACATTGATATAAATTATAAATGATATTTTACTTGTATATTTGTCTGTACTAATATATGTACTTATGCATATATATAGATGTGTGTATTTATACATGTTTCTTGCACTGTATGTACTTTTCACATATTTGTATGAATTATATATCATGTGTTTGTATATTGTTATTGCACTATATGCATTTTTTATATACTTTTTATTTACTTGTATATATTATTATTTGGATATTATGAGTATATATAAAAATATGTTTATATCACTTTCTTTTTTCTCTTTCACTTTATTCTTCATTTCTATATATAGTCTTTTGCACAGTGCACATTCTTAGTTCACATCTTTAGGCCGAGTCCCCACGGCACTGTACAAATCCCGGTCGGTTGATCCGCCTGGTATGGGCGATATGTTCGTGCCGTGCCCACGGCCGCAGGAGGGCGGCTTTTCTCCGCGATTAGTGGAGAAAATCCCTCCCCCTTCACATAGACATGTTCATCTTCCGTCCGAAAACCGGTCGCTGCAGTACATCGTGTCTTTCAGAAGTTCGTGCTGATCAGCCCGCCGGCCCCATAGACATGTCACTTGTCTCCCCACGCGTACAATACGATCGTATTGTACACATGGGGGACGAGGCGTAATCCATAGTTCTCTATGAGAGCTATGGATTTTTAAAAAAAAAAAAATTTTTTAAAGCCCTAATACGTGCTTCGAAAACACCCAAAATGCACAAAAAAAAGTGCAACAAAAGTGCCACACAAAAACAGTGCATTGAGGATATGGTCTATCGCAGACGCCTACTTAAAAGTAACGGGCCCCCACAAACCTAGAAATGGTCACACATTCTCCCCTAGACCTCGGGAGGGTCCCAGAAGGGTACCACATCCTCCGATCCTACACACAAAATGAGACACAAGAGAACACACAGTAACGTGAATAAAAATAAATGACTTAGTGGATGTGCACTAAGACCCGGACATCCGACCGGAAATGAGAGCTATGGATTAATTGCAGCGCGCATCTCGTCCGTATTAAAACGCAAATGCGCGGCAAAATGTGCGCCGCAATTACGCCACGTGAACATAGCCTTATTCTTTGTTTAGTGGCCAATTCTGTTGTTTTTATGTGTTTATGTTTTGGTTCTCTTTGGTAGTGTGCATGTGCTGCATGCTGCCGCCGCATACCGCAGTGCATTCTGGGAGCGGATGTTGTCACTGTAATGAGAGGGGCTGCCGTGTAGGCGTCGTACGTCTGTCCCTCCCTGAGCGCCGCCTTCATCTGCCCCATATTATATTTCTTTTTATATTTTTTACATGACGATCGTTTCTTGCTATTTAGCTATATATCCTAATTTTTGCTTATATATTCACTTTGGGTCTCCTCCTGTACTGTTTGTTGATATTTCCTTCATATCATTTACTGGCAATTTGCCCTTAATTTACATCAGTGGTCTGCTGGTCTCTTCCTGTATTGCATGTTGATACTTCTTCCATATTATTTACTGGTTATTTGCACTTAATCTATCATGTTGACGCCAAGTGTGAGTTCGTAGGTTCGATCTGCTTCGGCAGTCGGGCCATTTGTGTGACCTCATGCAGATGCCTTCTGGCTCGGTGAGGGAGCATCTAGTTCTCCCTCTGCTTCGGTAGGGGAGAATACGTTCTGTGTATTCCTGTGCAGGTGCCTTTTGGTCCAGCAGGGATATATTCTCGTTCTAGGTTTGTGGGGGCCCATTACTTTTAAGTGTGGGTCTGCGATAGACCGTATCCTTAATGCACGTTTTTTGTGTGGCACTTGTGTTGCACTTTTTTTGTGCATTATGGTGTTTGTTGCATGTTTTTAGAGCTTCAAAAAAAAAAAAAAAAAAAATTGGTCTGTTGTTATTGTTATCCACTCCAATTGGTTCCCTCTTTCCTTACATGGTACCTCATTTCCTTTCCCCTGTTAAACCCTGGCGAAGCTTCAGCGAAACGCGCGTTGGGCGTCCCCTTGTGCTGCTGGTCTGTATTCACCCATTATGTAATACTATATAATTTTTGTTCCTTTATTTGTTTGTTGGAGTTTATACTTATTTGCTTTATTTACACACTGTAATTGTATTTGCTTTACATATTAATATATTGTTTCTACTAACATAAGATTGTTTATTTACTTACATTGGGGCTTACTTTCCAGCAGTTATTCTTCAGTTATCCAGCCCCGTCTTTTTATTTGTTTTTGTGTACTGTTATATTTGTTTAATAAAATATACTTTGTAATTTTTATTTGGCATAAAATGATATACTCCAGCTTGCTTAGAAGTAGCATTAAGCAGATGATCCGCAGCTTATACTTTTAAAATAAATTTTTTTTATTAATATTCCATTAAAAATTTAATAATACAGGGTAGGAGAGTTGTAATACAGCACCAGTGCTACAGATTGCACGACGCGTTTCGACTAATACATAGTCTTAATCATTGTGCCCAAGCCGTTAAACAAGGTACTATTAATCTCATATATCAGTGAGCTGACAAGTGACTGTTTTCACATGCGCCTTGTAATTTTTATTTGGGTTAGTGTTTTTGTGTTTGGCATTGTAGTCTAAGGGCTTGTTCACACGACGTTTTGGATGAGTTTTACGGATCCGTTTTTAACCTGCGAAAACTGGATGCAAACTGTATCCAAAAAGCGGATCCAGAAAACGCAACAGCTGATCCTTTTTTGGATGCGTATTGGATGCGTTTTGCGGATCCGTTTTTTCAATGCTTTATTTAAATCAACCTATCAAACTGCAATTTAAATATAATATAACCTATCAATGACCAAGAAAAAACCCTTTTTTTTACCTAGTGTCAATCAACTGTACATGCACCTATGATTTTAGAACCCACCCCCCCCCTATTTTTTTTTTTTTTTAATTAACCAATAGTTTTCAAACCCACCCCATGTAAATGAATTAATAACAATTATTTATAAACTAAATAATTTATAAACTAAATATTTATAAACTAAATATATATTTAGTATACATACATATATTTATATACATTTATATAAATATACATTTATATACTATTATATCATTTATAATATTATATACATTTATATTATAAATACTATACAAAAGTATATTTATATATATATAAATATACTATTACATACATTTATATATATATATATATTTATACACATTTATAAACTAAATATAACCCAAACATAATATTCAAATTTTATATTTAATTTAAATCCAATGCGTTTTACGGATGCGTTTTTGGCATCGAAAGCGGATCCAAAACGCACCCAAATGTATGCAGCGCTTTTGGATCTGCTTTCGGGATGCCAAAAGCGCACTCCATTATTTCCTATGGGGATTTCTCTTGCGTAAAAAGCAAGAAGAATTGACATGTCAATTCTTAAAACGGACCCGAAAAGCGCACTGGCAATCACTCGTGTAAACAGCGATGCGCTTTTGCCATTGAACTCAATGTCACTCACACTGACAATTGTTAGATCCGTTTTGCGGATCCGTAAAACGGATCCATAAAACGGATCACAAAAACGTCGTGTGAACAAGCCCTAAGGGTATGTTCACACGGGGTAATTTCGGCACGTATTTCACAGCGTATGTGCGCTCTAATACGCGCGAGATGCGCAACGAAATTACGGTAATCCATAGTTCTCATAGAGAACTATGGATTACGCCTCCTCTTGTACAATATGACCGTATTGTATGTGTGGGGAGATAAGTGACATGTCAATTACTTGAAATAAACTTTGAGATTCTTAGTTCACATGTTTTGATCAAAAAATGCTTAAGCCACCCCCGGCTTACAACGGGATCTCAAGGCGGGTGGTCCTACTCTATTTTTACCTCTCACTAGAGTCAAATTCAGACTTCTCATTGGGTCAACAGACCTCCATAATCCACTGGTAATGGAGTGCGTATATATATATATATATATATATATATATTATTATATATGTATATATATATATATACATATATGCTATACTATATATACATATATGCCGCAACCATGCCAGTGGCACCCAGGTTGACATTGTGTTTTTCAGAAATGTTTTTTTGTGCAGAACTATACGGTGTATTTGGTATATATTGCTTTTAATTAATAGAGGGAGGAATGGATGCCTCCATTTTGGTTTCTTGCACCCCGCCCACCTCCACAGGCTGTTATATCAGTGCAGTATGCTTGCAAGGTTGGTGCTTTTTTTTTTTTTTCTCTCTGGATTATGGAGGTCTGTTGACCCAATGAGAAGTCTGAATTTGACTCTAGTGAGAGGTAAAAAATAGAGTAGGACCACCCGCCTTGAGATCCCGTTGTAAGCCGGAGTGGCTTAAGCATTTTTTGATCAAAACATGTGAACTAAGAATCTCAAAGTTTTTTTCATGTATTGTAGATAGCATAAATGTCAATTACTTGTGGCGAATACACCTCGCGAGTAATGAATGTCAACGGGGCCGGCGGGCTGCTGCCCCCCTCGCGCCACGGGAGTACGCGTGTATTACGGCGAGCTCCCGAAACACACAAAGTACTGCGGCGCGTACTGTACGTGCCGCAATATATCTTGTGAACATACCCTATGACATCTACCTGCCAAATCCTAAAACAAGCCACCAGACCACAGCCATGTTGGCAGACCATTAAAGGGTAGATTGAAGGACAACGACAATGAAACCTACTAAGGAGGATCAAACTGTCGAGTTCCTAAAGTTCCTCTCTATCTTTGTACTTGAACATTCTTCTAAGTGATCTGAACGATGATGATTTCCAACATGATAAGACGCTCTTTGTAATAAGCTCGTCAAGTCGTAATTGCCAGTTGTCTCGTCAACCGTAAACATCTTCAAAACACCAGATCTTGTGTGAGGCTCGGCTTTGTCAAAGCTGCAATTTATGGAGATCATACATCTTCTGAAGTATGTTCTGTTCAATTTCGATTCAGTGGGAGTGAGATGTTCTTAAAAGTTGGACTGGATCCGAAGTGTTGCCGAAAGGTCTCGTTCTGTTAGAGAACATCATTTTCAGATGCCACAAATTCTTTCAATGTGGTGTCCTTAGAGTTACATTAAACCTTTCATTAGCGCAGATGAGAGCGAGCAATATTCCAAAACACTCAGTGTTACTAATAAATAACATGTTCCGTCTCCCATGAAATAAAGACACAATATTAAAAATTAATTGAGACTCGGAGTGGTGTCGTGAATCTTGATTTTTAAATTAATCTGCTATATAATTAGTTTTGCTTTTTTATTAATGTGTCGAAAAATTCTACAGAGTCAAACGACCGGAGAACTTATCATACAGAATAGTCAGGAAAATCTATCATATTACGTAAAGGTACTGACACCACTGAGGCTCCTCTCACATGGGCCAATTATTGGCCTTAAAGGGGTTTTGCCACGAGTGGGGAACAAGTCCGCCACTCGCAGCACCGGCTGGAGAGTCTCCATTCTATTCTATGGGATTTCCGAGTACAGCCAAGCGGTGCGTTCGGCTCGGCTCGGCTCGGCACTTCCATGGAGCAGAATGGAGAGTTGTGCGCAAGCGAGACCGACTCTCCAGTCTGCACGGAGGGATTTGGGGGCCCGTTCCCGAGATAGGTGTGGGTCCCAGAGTTGGAACCCGCACCTATCAGACAATGGTGGTGTATCCTAACAATATGCCATCATTGTCTATGGTGGCAAAACCCCTTTAACGAGCCCCAATTTATTTATTATAAGTATATCAGTGCTCCTTGACCAGATGATGACCCCCCCGTTAACTATAGAGGTCAAAGCAGTCGGCATCTAACTCTGCACGGACGTTCTGGAACTAATTGTGCAGCTGCAGGAGTGGAAAGTCGGCTGTCAGCGGCAGCCAGGCTCTCCACTGAGAAGGCAGGGATGAATTATTACTTTCCTTGCCTTTCCGATCGTGCTCATTGAGTGCGGTATACACAACAATCAGGAAGGCAGGGATGGATTTTTACTGTCCCTGCCTTCCCTATTGTGCTCATTGAGCGCACTATACTATTAAAAAAAAAAACACTATCTCCACCCCTGATGACCCTAAAACTCTAGATCACCTACATATAAACATCTATGATGAAAAAGTGACACAATTACGCTACTTATTTTAGTGTCACTTTTGCTGTAAAAAATTAATAAAAAATGTGAAAAACAGACTTTCTTTTTTACTATTTTTATTCATATTAATATAGAAAAAAATTATGTAATAATAACAGAAAAATAAAGTCTTATGTATCATGAAAAGAAGGCGAAAAATGACATAGAATAACCTAGTATGGGATAGCGTTAAAGTCTGCGTGGACTAAGTAAAAGGAAAATGTGCCTGGTCGGGAAGAGAGGGGAACGGCCCGGGCAAGAAGTGGTTAAGAAGGGCCTTCATGGGGTGTAATCGTCAGGGTCTGGCAGTGGCCGCATAATTTAGGACCACAGGTGCGGATCTTCACTTTCATTATTGTCGGTACCACGTCACCTGTTTAAATGCGAGATGTGCTGCATAACAGATAACACCGGGCAATTCGGGGCGGACATTCCTACAGTGACTTGCTTAGCCGATAATCCGCCAGTGTAAAACCCCTTAAAGGAGTCATCTCGCTACAAGGATTGCTGCTTTTTATGTTAAAGATCTTGCAAAAACAAGTCACTCTGCAATATATGTCCATTAACAGTGTCCTACCTATTCCTAGATATCCCCTCTTGTATGGGCTGCATCATCTCCTCAGGTCACTATAGCTACAGACCTGTTCGCGCTCTCCTGATAGGCTGCCAGCGCTGGTTGCTATAGCTACAGTTCTGTTCAATCTCTCCTGATAGGCTGCAAGCACTGGTTGCTATAGCTACAGACCTGTTCAATCTCTCCTGATAGGCTGCCAGCACTGGTTGCTATAGCTACAGACCTGTTTTATCTCTCCTGACTGGCTGCCAGCACTAGTTGCTATAGCTACAGACCTGTTCCATCTCTCCTGATAGGTTGCCAGCACTGGTCGCTATAGCTACAGACCTGTTCTCTCTCTTCTGATAGGCTGCCAGCACTGGTCACTATAGCTACAGACCTGTTCGCTCTCTCCTGATAGGCTGCCAGCACTGGTCGCTATAGCTACAGACCTGTTCGCTCTCTCCTGATAGGCTCCCAGCACTGGTCGCTATAGCTACAGACCTGTTCAATCTCTCCTGATAGGCTGTCAGCACTGGCTGCTATAGCTACAGACCTGTTCGCTCTCTCCTGATAGGCTCCAGCACTGGTCGCTATAGCTACAGACCTGTTCAATCTCTCCTGATAGGCTGTCAGCACTGGTCGCTATAGCTACAGACCTGTTCGCTCTCTTCTGATAGGCTGCCAGCACTGGTCGCTATAGCTACAGACCTGTTCGCTCTCTCCTGATAGGCTGCCAGCACTGGTCGCTATAGCTACAGACCTGTTCGCTCTCTCCTGATAGGCTCCCAGCACTGGTCGCTATAGCTACAGACCTGTTCAATCTCTCCTGATAGGCTGTCAGCACTGGTCGCTATAGCTACAGACCTGTTCGCTCTCTCCTGATAGGCTCCCAGCACTGGTCGCTATAGCTACAGACCTGTTCAATCTCTCCTGATCGGCTGTCAGCACTGGTCGCTATAGCTACAGACCTGTTCAATCTCTCCTGATAGGCTGCCAGCACTGGTTGCTGTAGCTACAGACCTGGCTTCTACTGCAGCCTAGTAGAAACCAGTAAACCCACCCCTGAATTCAAAGTGAAACCAAGAAAACAGGACTGAGGTGAGATAAATCAATGTAGTGAGACAACCCCTTTAAAGACGACCTTTAACATCTCTTAACATCTATTTTAGTAAATACTTCTCCATGGAATAACAATCCTGGAGCCTCTTCTCTTATTACTCTGTGTTGTGCTGTTCCTCTGTTGTTCCTCCTAGAAATGTTTCACTGAATCTGTCACATGGGTGTGTCCTGCACAGTCTGACATTGTCCAGTGCTGACAGTCAGTGTATGCAGGGACACACCCCTCTGAAACGCAGAAGGGTAACACCCAGCTGACAGATTCAGTCATACAACCTCAATGCCAAAAAAGTTGGGACACTAAACAAATGGTGGATAAAAACTGAATGCAATGATGTGGAGGAGCCGACATCTAATATTATATTCAGAATAGAACACAAATCACAGATCAAAAGTTTAATCTGAGAGAATGGATCATTTTAAGTGGAAAAATATGTTGTTTCAAAATTTCATGGCGTCAACAAATCCCCAAAAAAGTTGGGACCATGCTGCTTTTACCACTGTGTGGCCTCCCCCCCTTCTACTTACAATAGTCACCAGACGTCTGGGGACAGAGGAGACCAGTTTCTCCAGTTTAGAAATAGGAATGCTCTCCCGTTCATGTCTAATCCAGGCCTCTAACTATTCAATCGTCTTGGGCCTTCTTTGTCGCACCTTCCTCTTTATGATGCGCCAAATGTTCTCTATAGGTGGAAGATCTGGGCTGCAGACGGCCATGTCAGTCCCCGGACCCTTCTCCTACGTAGCCATGATGTTGTGATTGCTGCAGAATGTGCTCTGGCATTATCTTGTTGCAGGGTCTTCCCTGAAAGAGCTGACGTCTAGATGGGAGCAGATGTTGTTCTAGAAGCTGAACATAACTCTCTGCATTAATGGTGCCTTTCCAGACATGCGAGCTGCCCCTGCCACAAGCCCTCATGCCACCCCATGCCACAAGCACTCATGCCACCCCATGCCACAAGCACTCATGCCACCCCAGACCATCAGTGATGCAGGGTTCTGGACGGAGCGTTGATCACAACTTGGGTTGTCCTTGTCCTCTCTGGTCCGGAGGACATGGCGTCCCACTGTTCCATAAAGAACTTCAAATCGGGACTCATCTGACCACAGAACAGGTTTCCATTTTGCCACCCTCCATTTTAAATGACCCCTGGCCCAGTGCAAACGGCCGAGCTTGTGGAGCTTGCTTAGAAATGGCTTCCTCTTAGCGCTGTAGAGTTTCAGCTGGCAGCGGCGGATGGCCCGGTGGATTGTGGTCACTGACGATGCTTTCTGGAAGGATTCCTGAGCCCATTCTGTGATTCCTGTTTGAGGTGCAGGGACGTTTAAGGGCCCGGAGATCACGAGCATCCAGTAGAGTTTTATGGCCTTGACCCTTACGCACAGCGATTGTTCCAGATTCTCTGAGTCTTTGGATGTTATGTTTGGTGATGATGATAACTTTAAAGTCTTTGCTATTTTACGCTGGGTAACACCATCCTGAGGTTGCTGCACTATCTTTCAATGGTGGAATTGGTGATCCTCTTACCATCTTACAATACATGGAAACCTCTATGGAAGCATTTATGCTATATACAATACATGAAAAAACTTTGAGATTCTTAGTTCACATGTTTTGATCAAAAAATGTTTAAGCCACCCCCCGGCTTACAACGGGATCTCAAGGCGGGTAGTCCTACTCTATTTTTACCTCTCACTAGAGTCCAATTCAGACTTCTCATTTGGGTCAACAGACCTCCATAATCCAGAGAAAAAAAAAAAAAAATGCACCCGCCTTACAAGCATACTGCACTGATATAACAACCTGTGGAGGTGGGCGGGGTGCAAGAGACCAAAATGGAGGCATCCATTCCTCCCTATATAAATGAAAAGCAATATATGCCAATTGCAACCTATAGTTCTGCACAAAATTTTTTTCTGAAAAACACAATGTGAACCTCGGTGCCACTGGCAGGACTGCGGCACATATATATATATATATATATATATATATATATATATATATATATATATATATATATATATATATATATACATATATATATATACACGTACACCATTACCAGTGGCACACTGACACTCTGAGGAGCTCTTTTTATACCCAGTCATGTTGTCAATTCACCTCATTAGTGTTGATTGCTCTTCCAGCTGTTCGTTAGATGCTCCATGTCATTTTTCCAGCCACTTATTGCTACTTGTCCCAACTTTTTTGGCATTTGTAGACACTGTGAAATTCTGAATCAACATATTTAACAAATGTTACATTTACTCAGATTAAACTTTTGATCTGTCGTCTATGTTCTATTCTGAATAACATATTAGATGTTGGCTCCTCCACATCATTGCATTCAGTTTTTATTCACAATTTGTTTAGTGTCCCAACTTTTTTGGAATTGAGGTTGTACATTTCTAGGAGGAGTAACAGAAGAACAGCACAACACAGAGATATAAGAGACGAGGCTGATTCTGCTTATCTCTGAATGAGGGATTCAGTATAGACTCATGAAATAGTCCGCACGGTCAGACATGTCTGTTTTTTCATTGCAGTCTACATAAGTAAAAAATATAATCTCTGGGATTATATTTTTCACCTCTAGACATTGCTTTTAGGCATACTTGCCAACTCTCCTGTTTTGAGGGGGGGGTTCCCGCTAATGGGGGTCACCTCCCGCCCCTCCCCCCGGACGAGTCGGCGAACCTCCCCCCGCCAGCAGGCAGCGGGGGGTCTTTAAATGTCTTTGGCGTCGGAGTAGCGCCGCCTCACCCGCCCGGCGATTCTCACTGACTTGTGCGGTCGCGGCGAGTCAGTCAGCAGCTACATGCTCCGTGCAGCTGCTAGTACAGGGAGGAGGCAGGAGAGGTCGTTCCCCTCCTGCTTTCTCCCCTGTATGTACAGCGTTCAGTTCATCTTCGCAGGGGGCGTGACGCACAGATGTACTCACATCCCCTGCGACGCTGAGTCTCCTCAGTCAGCAGCCTCTTCCGGCCCAGGAGATCTCCGGAGCTGGACGCGCTGCAGGGAACCTGGTGAGGTAAGTAGATTTTATTATTTTATTTTTTACCGTGGTAGCAGATGTAGTACCGGCTGCCCCGGGGTCTGGGCCCCCTAAGAGCCCGGGCCCCATGGCAGCTGCTACGTCTCCTACCCCGGTAGTTTCGCCCCTGGCCAGGGTCCAACCTCTGCAACCCCCAGCAATCAGCACATTATGGGACCACAACACCAGGCGATAGAAGAGCTGCCGTGGTATTAGCCCCTTCACTGTGCTGATTGGTGCAGGTCAGACCCCCACCAACCCAACATTGACGTCCTATTCTATGGATAGACAATCAAAGTCAGAACCCCTTTAACAAACCTCATGACAGAAAGATTTTCCAGTGAAGTCACAAGCAGAATTCACACTGAGAACGCTCCGCAGGAGAAAAAATAATGAAAATAATCTCAGCAGGACCCAGCGATCAGCGAGACGCCTCTGCTCAATTGTTATGTTACCGTAGCATCTTCATCCGAAGACGACTATGGTCAAGGGCCATGTCTACCTCAAGATGTCTTCCTCAACCCAGAAAAGATCCCATTTACAGACCTGCAGCTTTCTGGCATCTGATAAAAGGTTAAATTCTCCAAAAGAATACCAAGCCAAACCAGATTACACCTTCAGGGCTTCAAGGGAAGCGGATTTTAAGTTTTTTTTAAATGACTCTGGCTCTAAAAAGTGCATAGAGTAAATGGGAACCAGGAGGAGCTGATTAAAGAATTCAAAAGCCCTTATCTGATTTGGTATGAAATCTAGACCCATATCCTTCAAATAGGCTCAGACTGGCCCATAGGGGAACAGGGGAAACCCCTGAGGGGGCGACTGAGGGTGGCAGACCTGGAGTTTCTTTTAAAATACATACATTTGGAGAAGCAGGAAGCAAAGAGAAAGAGGCAAAAAGCAAGAGGCAGAGTATAAGGTGAAAGTACAGGAGCTGTAGGGCGAGCACTCAGAATCAACTCCACTGCTGGGCCCCAAGAATCATCTCCTCTGGTGGTCCCAAGAATCATCTCCTCTGGTGAGCCCCAGGAATCAGCTCCAATGATGGGCCCCAAGAATCATCTCCTCTGGTGGGCCCTAAGAATCAAATCCACTGGTGGCCCCAAGAATCATCTCCTCTGGTGAGCCCCAGGAATCAGCACCACTGGAGGGACCCAAGAATCAGCTCCACTGGTGGGACCCAAGAATCAACTCTACTGGTGGGCCCCCAGAATCATCTCCATTGGTGGATCCTAAGAATCAACTCCACTGGTGGGCCCCCAGAATCAACTCTACTGGTAGGTCCCTAGAATCATCTCCACTGGTGGGCCCCTAGAATCATCTCCACTGGTGGACCCCAAGAATCATCTCCACTGGTGGGCCCCAAGAATCATCTCCACTGGTGGGCCCCAAGAATCAATTCTACTGGTGGGCAATGAAGTTTAAATAAAGATCGTCTACATTTTTTCACCTATGCTGGATCGTTTGGAGAGTTATTAGAGTTATTGAATCCTGAGGTCGGGGATACTTAGGATCCGTGCAACACTTGGTGAAAGGATGCGTTTAGAGGAAAACGGGTGTGAGCAACGCAAGCAATGGAGGTGAGCTTCAGTCACTGATTCTTTTTATTACAAGGTGCTTTTTCTACTGGTGAGGCCCAAGAATCAACTCTACTGGTGGGCCTCAAGAATCAACTCCATTGATGGACCCCAAGAATAATCTCCACTGGTGGACCCCAGGAATCAACTCCACTGGTGAACCCCAAGAATCAACCGCAGTGGTGGGCCCCAAGAATCAACCCCACTGGTGAACCCCAAGAATCAACTCCACTGGTGAGCCCCCGGAATCAACTCCAATGGTGGGCCCTAAGCATCTACTGCACTGGCGGGCCCCAAGAATCAACTCCACCGGCAGGCCCCAGATTGAAATTCCACTTTTGGGCCCTAGGCACCTCAGTTCCTGCCTTCAAATATACCCATATCACTAACTAGACTTAGGTCAAAGGAATATGTGGTCTGGGAGCGGCCAACCATCTAATGCACATGGGATTATGTGGAAACTACTGAAAGTATTTAATTTCTGCTGTATAAATTGATGATCTGTACTTTGTACCTCACCCTTTCAATAGGAGTCAAGTTTTCTATACCGGAAAGTGGAGGTGCGTGCAGAGCTCTGAATCCAAGATGGTGCCTGCTCCCTGTACAGGCGCCAACACCTCTGCCGGGTACTAGCTGTGTGCTTCTAGGAAAGCGGAGAGTCGACTCTTCTAGAGGCCGTACCAATAGCAACAGTAATATGGGTCCCCGGTCATAGCAGTGCAGTGGGCTCTGCCCAAATACATGACTTCACAGCAAGCCATGGCCAAACATGACACCACATGAGGTCATGTCTCTAACCACCACCAAGCACACCCATATAATCCTGCCCCCTACAGGACACCCCGCTGATGTCTTATCGGCAGCCTACAAGACTAATTGGCAGTGCAGGGAGCCGACGGTTCCCTGCTCCACCATGGTTTTCAACTGTTTGCATGTCCTAAGAACAGGGCACCACCAGGGCATAAGTCCTGGATTCCCAGGATATACATTAAGCACCTGGGGACCTTATTCTTGTGGGGGCAACTGCCTTGTGTGCCCACTGGATAAGATATCCCTGGTCCCTCTGCCTCCAGACCCCGTTCATCCCTGCTGTTTCTAAGCTCTTGTGGGCCACATAAACCACATGGTGGGTTGGATTTGGCCCATGGGCCTTGAGTTTCACATGTGTGCCTCATGGTATAAGCACTGATCAAACTCATGAGCAATTTCTTCATATAATGGAAGGTCAAACACATAATGGAGCGTATTTCTCCATCTCATTCCCTAATAATCTACATGCAACCCATGGTTGGAGATGAAGAAGACTTTGTAAAGTTTGTAGATGACAAAACAATAGAGTCAAAAGCCTTAGAAGTTCTCCGAGTACATCGGGCTCCTGGTCCCCGGCAGCATCAGCCCAACCCGTGTTTACTTTTTCTTTAAAAAAAAATAAACGAAATTGGGTCTCAGTCAGGGCCCTTTTCCCCTCGGAAGCTTCCCAAATTTAAAATCATTTTTAAAGGGGGGGCCCTTTCCCCCTCATTTTAATTTTTTTTAAATTTCTTTCCTAATAAACGTTTTTTACCATAGCTTTTAAATTTTGTCCCGGGGAAAGCATTAAGCCAGGTTTTTTACTCCTTGAGTTTTTTTTTTTTTTTTCTAAAAATGTTTTTTAAAAAGGGTCAGAAATGGCCATCTTTAAAAGCAATGAACCCAAAAGTACATTTTTTCATTTAAGGGGAATTTCAGCGTCAATAAATAAGCTCTTGTACATAAGTGCACAGTCAATGGTCCAATAATAGCACCTTTAAAATTATTCAAGCTAATCCCCGTACACTTCAGAAGTTTACCATACCGTCCATAGGGGGCCCACTGTAACGTTACTTCCTCAGGGCTCAGTGGTTAACACAGTGTAGAAAAGGTGACTCGTGTTCAGCACAGTGCACAGGTGGCCATTGTTTGGAAATTTAAACGCGGGGGCTCAGTGTTCAGCACAGTTAGCAGGTAGTCAGGGGCTATCCCAAAAAGCACAATGCCAGGGTTAACACGGGTAAATGGTGTCATGGTTAGCAGGTCCCCAAAGTGGCTCAGTGTTATACAGTGCACAAGGGCTCAGTGATTAGCACAGGAAAAAAAGGTACTCAGTAGTCACACGGCAGCACGGGGCCAATGGTTAAAGTTACACAGGGGGATCAGTGGTTAGCACAGTGTAACATGGGTTTAGGGGTTACACAGTGCAGCACGTGCTAGTGGTCAGCAAATGCCCACTGCTCAGGGGTTGGGCACGTGTAGCAGTGGACAGTGGTCGCGCATGTACACAGGGGCTCAGGGTTAGCACAGTGTACAGGTGGCCCAGTGGTTAATTTTGGGGGGCAGTAGTTTGCACAGTAAGCACTGGCTCATGGTTAGCACAGTGAAAAAAAAAAGAAGTGAAAAATTTGGATCCATAAAGGTCAAAAATTTTTTGGATAAAACCATGATATATTCGATGGTAAGCAATTTTCAAAAAAATGAGACGGTCAAAACACAAAAGATCAACATCAGGCCCTGCAAAACTTACGGCCTGGGGTTTGTGAAACCTTAAATAACCACAGGGCGTTACTGCCCAGCACCAATGCATTCCCAGGCAGTCCAATGCCATCCTGGGTGGTCTGTGGCACGGTCCTAGACAGTTTTAGCCCCCACAACCTGCCAAGATTTGCAAGGTTCTGCCATATATACAGATGTATCACTGAGAGAAAAAATACTACACTACCATATATATATTGCAACTTTTATCACAGATACTTTTTCCATACGGCTTAAAAATATAAACTTTTTAATAAACTATTCTCTAAAATCAAAAAAATCTCAAAAAATAACATTCAACACTTCTGCACAAAACAATATATGGTTCTGCACATCCAAAACATTTTTGAAAAAAATGAACAGTGTGCAACACTGGTCGGACTGTAGTATACATACAATTCCAATAACAGTGGCACTCTATAAACTAGAGAAACAATCAAAGGGGAAGGTAGGAATTTTGAAAAAAGCGTTTCTGCTAATCTAGGAAAAATGAAAAACATTTTGAGGTTCCTCTTCACACTTTGATCAAAACTGTTAAGCCACCTCCGAAACTCCAAACGGGACCACTATAAAGCAGGCGGTCCTACCTGTAATGGAGGTTGTGTTGGATAAAGATGGTATACCATCAGAAGAAATTGCATAATACATAAACTTTACTGAGGTAGTTCCTTCACAGGCAGATCAGAGCACAACAGCAGTTTCTTTCCTTCTTACAACAGGGATCTCACAGCCACTAGGGCCCTGTTCACAACGACAGTTTTGGCCGCGATTCTCCCCAGCGGCCAGAACCTCGTCGTGCCGAGCGCCCCGCAGATAGCATCTCCCGACACGGGTTTTGCAGCGCGGGCGGTGGGCGTGGCCTCGGTGCGGGAGAGCCGGGTTTTGGGCGCGGCTTTGCGCCGAGGTGTTGCCCACTATGCAATTTTTTTAAATAGCAGGGGCAAACCGCGCGCTAGCCCGCTTCCCAGCCGCGCCACCACCTGCGGCAGCACCGCTCGCCGCCGCGCCAAGTGAACTCCCTGTCAGGAATTGAAACCAGGATAGTTCTTCACATGGAGCCCGCCAAACCCCGCAGTGTGAATATTAATGCTGGTTTCCCATAGGATAACCTGTTAATAAACTATCCGCGATTTGGCGCCGCGGTTATGGCCGGGAAACCGAGCGTCGGAACTCCGCGCCATAACCGCGGCCAAATCCGTCGTGTGAACAGGGCCTTAGTCATCTCCCTTCTTTTTCTCAGCAATCTCCTCTGTTTCTTGCCCACCCAAACCAGCTCCTCTGGCCACATGGGCAGCACCGCCTCCCGGCTCACTTCACATCTGTTCCTCTCCCCTGTCCTCCACCCCCCAGATAGCCCTTTGCTGTAGGTGGATCTACAAATTAAACCTTGACTGAACTCTGCACAGTACATTACTTACAACTTCCAAAAGCACAGTATATACAAATTCACAAGGAACAACATAATACAAACTTTCAACACATTAGTGGGATACACATGTCTCCCCCTCTAAACTGCAGCGTCCCGCGCAGTCAACAGTCGGTAAGAAAAACATACAGATGCCATTATATGACATCCTCTGCAAGCTGATGGGTTCAGGATGAATCTCTGCTCCTGTAAAACGAGAAAAGAAGAGAAAAAACCAAACAAAGCACCAAACATAACCATTTAACTTGGTACATTTCTCCAAATGTGGACTTCCCGGATTCAAGTCTTCATTTCACTTGGTTCACTTGCTTCAGCCAACCTAACAAACACTAAACCATAGTCCCCCAAAGTTCATATCAAACAATTTAACCTCTTGCGTCGCCGGTAGTCTGTTCTCTATACCAGACGAGATCGCTTTTGGTTGGTCCGTTCTGACCGTCTGAGAACGGGAGCAGCTTCTACTGGAAGTTCTTGTTCTCTCTGTACTGGCTGTGGTACAAGAAAGGTCATACATGGAACATATGGCCAAACAAATGGAGATATAGGTATATCATTTTCTCTTGGCTCTACTTTCTCTTGTTCCTCAGCAGTGAGTACAATATTCTCAGGTCCTGGATCACCTTCTCTAAGGCATAGTTTAATCTGGTTTCGATGCACAACTTTCTCCTTTTGTCAGAATCTCTAATGATCTTGTACACTTGTATTCCTGGGTATGGAATAGCTTGAATTGTGTATGGAATGGACTCCCACTGATCATCCAATTTGCTGGTACGATGATTCTTCTTCATCCAAACTCTGTCTCCAATCTGTAGAGGTTTGGCCTTAGCAGTAGCGTTGAAATTGTCTTCCTGCCTTTGATGAACAAGTTTCATTCTGTTCTCCACAATTTCCTTGGCTTCCTGCATTCTCCTCTGATGGTCAGTTACCCAATCAGAATTTGGTAGGGGACCTTGCATATCTCCAGTGGGCAGATTCAGCCTAACATCTGCAGGTAGCCTCCCTTGCCTTCCAAACATCAAATAGTAAGGGGTATATCCAGTGGAACACTGAGTAGTGTTGTTATACAGGTAGGGGATCTCTTGCAGCAAGTCAGGCCAATTACTTCTTTCATGTTGGGGCACATTTTTCAGCATATCAATGATAGTCTTATTCATTCTTTCACATAGTCCATTACACTGTGGGTGATACGCTGTAGTTCGAATCTTCTTGCAACCATAGAAAGAACAAAGTTCTTGAAACAAGGCAGACTCAAAATCAGGGACTTGGTCTGTTAAGATCTGTTCGGGGTAACCATAGGGCCGTACAAAATTCTTCCAGAAGACTTCTGCAGTAGTTCTGGCAGTCACATCTTTTACAGGAACTACGACGACAACTTTGGTGGAATGATCCACCATGGTCAAAGCATACGTATGTCCAGACCTACTTGGTTGCAGTTTGACATGATCAAGTGCCACCAGTTCTAGTGGGCGAAGTGTCTCAATGGGATGCAGAGAGCTTTCTGTTCCATACCTTCTCTTCCGGCTTTAGGGAACTAGGATCATTTTCGGCACCAGTGTTTCATATCATGCGCAATCACCCCAATCCAGTAGAAACGCTCTCGAATATCATCTCAGTTTTCTGGCATCCAAAAGTGCCCTGATTGTTCGTGAAAAAGCTCTAAGATGAGCTAGCACTCGTCTAGGCACGATGATCTGCAGAATCCTCACATTTGTGCGTGGGTTCAGTATCGTAGCACCAGTAAACCTCTGTGGTAACATAATCTTTGCCCTCTGCCTTCCATAGGCTCCACTTCAGGTTTCTGAATCACTTTGCAGTATGAAACTGTGTAAATTTTGATGATGACATTAGCATAGCGTACAGAGTTTTTCAAAGTCTTACTTTTCCTCATCTGATGTCTATTCCAATCAACCTTTCTTGATGGATGCAACTTGTTGGGACTTATTTGGATCTTGCTCTGTAGGGAGGTGTATACTCTGGGTATTCTCTACGGATAAAGTGTGGAGTAAAGAAGGCTGGCATCCTCAATTTTCTTCCGGTAATCTTCAACTGGATCTGTCACTCACTGCAGCTGGGTTACTCGGATAGCGCATTGGCATTCACATTGGCCTTGCCTGCTCTGTACTTCAAAGTTGAAATTGATAGTTTGCTAAACTTGAGGCCCCACCTTTGTTCCATGGCTCCAGTCGTGCCGTCTGTAGTTGGGACAAGGGGTTAGTTTCCGTAAGAGCGATCGGACATGAAATCTCTATAATGGAAAACTTCCTCAAAGCAATTCTGAAGCACATTCATTTCCCAACATCACAGGGATGAAGTCCAAAGTCTTCCACATTGGACAACAATGAGGCCTTGCTGGGTAAGGCAGTTTTCCCAATCTTGACAGTAGCCTCACCAGCAGCCCACTTGGGGGACTACTGATCCATTACAAGGCAATAATGTTTAGTTCATTAGAGGAGTTCCTATCAGCTGATCTTTTATCCAGTAGCGCTCATGACATATGGCAACTGGGATTGGTGGTCCACCTGTGACCCAAGTTTCAAGAGTGCTGTCAAATGCGATGCCATCAATCACTACGGGATAAATAAGCAGAGCTCCTACTATACTGTCCCCCCAACTTATGGTGATTTGGACCTATACATCCCTGGGCTCCTGAGGGGTGGTCCATGCCCCAGGAGTTCCCCCATTGAATATCCTGCACATACTTCAATGTGGCCACTTCTCTTACAATTCCTGCATATAGGTCGGCCTAGCGTAATCAAATTGGTCAGGGACCTTTCTCCCTGGTCTATATATAACTCTAGAACGGTATGGAGAAAGTTCTCTTACAGGTCCACACAGACCACTTGATTGGCTGTTGTTTCAACTTCCTTACCTCGTTACATAACACAGCCACAAAGCCTTAGCCAGTTCCTCTCCCTCCACATAGTGCATATTTTCTTTTTGAGACTTCCTATTGTTTTGTATCTGTGGCGCACTGTGTAACTATGGCCTTCTGGACTCTCAGCTGAAGTTTCTAGCCTGAGCAGGGGCACTATCACAATTAAAGTGTTGGCTCTTGATCTGTCCCCCACAGTCATAACTAAGAATTGGCGAATCGATTCTAACGAAGTGGAAATCGGTTATTAGAATTTCAGGAAAATACTTCGTGTTCGGAACGAAGTCGAACTTTTGCGTACTCTCGGGTGAACGAAGTGTGCTTTTGATTGTTAAAATGCTGCCGACACATGGCGCAACATGGGGCAAAAGCATTCTGGAGAAGTAAGGCATAGCCTGCATGACATGTGCAGAGGAGCACCAATCAGCAGACCCGGCGGGATTCTTGTGACGTCCACCTTGCACTATATAAGTCCGGGCCCGCGACGCCGGGAGCCTCACACTCCTCACACTGTGCTCATCAGGGAAGGCTCGTCCTCGGCTGATAGCTCTTACTGAAAATTGATTTTTATACGCGATTTCTGTGGGGTGTCTCCTCTTGCTCTCCGAGACTGTTTCCGTCTTAATGTTCAATTTCTAATTTTTTGGGGTATTGGATCTGAAATCCAGGTGTGCGTCCCACGCAGCCGCTGCATATACATTCAAAATCCAGTTGGGAATCTAAGCCAGTTCCTTTTGTATTCATTTAAAGAAACAGCGTATTTTACAATACAAAATACCACTCATTTTGGGCTATGCTTCAACTTCTATCTATTGCGCAATTTACATCCAGGGTTAATTAGCTTGATTTTTGCTGGGTGCTGACCCCAAGAAAACCAGTCTTTTCAACACCAAAGAATATAATAAATTTTTCTTCCTGTAGCCTAATTCACAGCAACGGGTTAATTACAACTGTATCTCTTGTTTGTTTGGTGGTAGGAAAACACGCAATGTAAACACGCTACAAAAACATCTATTTTGTGCGGCTCAATTCTTTGGCCGCAATTTACCCATCCAGGGTTGAATAAGCCGTTTGTTTTGCTGTGTGCTTACAAAAATACAAACCGTCTTTTTCAACGCAAAATATGTAAAATTTTCCTGTACCCAAATTCACGAGCAAAATAATACAACAGTATCTACTGTTGTGTGCCGTAGAAAACAACGCAATTGTAACACGCACAAACTACTAGTTTGTGCGGCACAATTCATTTGGCTCAATTTACATCCAGGGATAATTAAGGCATTGTATTTGCGGGTGTGCTGACAAAAATAAACCGTCTTTTTCAAACGCCAAATATAAAAAAATTTTTTATTCCTGTAGCCTAATTTTCACAAGCAAAGGTTAATTACAAACTGTATCACTTGTTTGTGGCATAGAAAACACGCAATTGTAACACGCTACAAAGCTACTATTTAGTGCGCTCAATTTCTTTGCGCCATATATACATCCAGGGTTAGATTAAAGCCATAGATTTTGCTGGTGTGTTGACAAAAAATAAACCGTCTTTATTCAACCGCCAAAATATAAAAATTTTTCCTGTAGCCTAAATCACACGCAAAGGTTAAGTTACAACTGTATCTCTTGTTTTTGTGGAGTAGAAAACACTCAATATTAACACGACTACTAAAGCTACATTTGTGCGGCTCAATTCTTTGTCCAATATAGTACATCCCGAGGTTAATTAAGCGTTGTTTTGCTGGTGTGCTTACAAAAATAAACCGTCTTTTTCAACGCCAAAAATTAATAGTATTTTTCCTGTAACCTAATTCACAAGCACAAAGTAATTACAACTGTATCTCTTGTTGTTGGCGTAGAAAAAACACCAATTGTAACACGCTACAAAGCTACAAGTTTGTGCGGCTCAATTCTTTTTGGCACATATACAATCCAGGGTTAATTAAGCGACTGTTTTGCTGGTGGTGCTGACTCCCAAGAAACCGTCTTTTTTTCAACGCCAAAATAAAAAAATTTATTTATCCTGTATGCCTAAAAAAAAATAAAAATAATTCACAAGCAAAAGTATTACAACAGTATCTCTCTCACTTGTTGTGTGAGCGTAGAAAACCCGCAATTAGTAACACGCTACAAAGCTACCTAGTTTGTGCGGAGTAACCCTCAATTCTTTGGCTCAATTTACATCCAGGGGTTAATTAAGCGTTTGTTTGCTGGAGTGCTGACAAAAATAAACCGTCTTTTTCAACCCAAAATTATAATACATTTTTCCTTAGCCTAATTTCACAAGCAAAGGTTAATTACAACTTGTATCTCTTGTTGTGTGGCATAGAAAACACGCAATTGTAACACGCTACAAAGCTACTATTATTGTGCGGCTTCAATTCTTTGGCGCAATTTACATCCATGGGATAATAGCGGTTTTTTGCTGGTGTGTTTGACAGAAAAAAAAAAAACCATCTTTTTCAATCCAAAATATAAAAATTTTTCCTGAATGCCTAATTCACAAGCAAAGGTTAATTACAACTGTAATCTCTTGTTGTGTGGCATAGTAAAACACGCAATTGTAACACCGCTACAAACTAACTATTTTGTGCGGCTCCAATTTCTTTGGGCGCAATTTACATCCAGGGGTTAATTAAGCGATGTTTTGCTGGTGTGTTTGACAGAAATAAAACGTCTTTTATTTCATGCCAAAATTTATAATTTTTACCTGTACCTAATTCATGTCCGAAGGTTAATTAAGCCGTTTGTGCGTTTTACATTTATAAAACACACCGTGTTTTTAAAACGACACAAACCAGTAAAATTTTTCCAGGCCCATTGATGGGATCGCAATTTTATATCCAAGGGTTACCCAAGCTTGTATACTGGGTTCCAATTGATCAAAACACAGAGTGTAAAATTTATCATATACAAGATATCATCATCAAACAGTGTCTGAGTTACTTTTAAGAACAAACAAGTAATGTCAGACAGAGAGTAGCAGGCTCTGCACCTGCAAGTGGCAGTGGCAACAAACATTCCTGTAACAGCCCAGGTCGCAGCACAGCAAGGGGACGTCGCAGCAGGGGTCGACTCGGTTGAGGCCACAAGTACCGCTGTCATCTAGCGGCCGTGTTGTTGTTCAGCAACCCAAGGGTTTCTTGATTGGTTGACTAGGATCACCTCTTCCTCCCAGATGACAACTGACACCCCAGCCAAGAGATCCGGTGTGAACCTCAGACAACAACCAATATTTGGCATGGCCCCGGGAGCGGGTCAGCGGCCTCACCTGTCCTCAGCCCGCATATCTGTCCCCCATCCAGTTCCTTACACCAGAGGATCTACTATGAGGTCTGGGCTCACGCCACTATATAGCGAGGAATGAACATTTGAGGAGGCAGTCAGCAGCTACTTTTGGCAGCGAAGAAATGGGGCCAATATCGCCTGCTTCATTGCAGTAGGCGCAAATGTATAGATGTGGAGAGTGGCATGGGAGACATGATGTGAGAGTCAAGCCTCGGCATACCAAGATCTGGTGATGAGGACAGCAGTGACGATGAAACCAAATAGAATGATGATGTACCGACCGCACATGGGAAGCCGTGTATGCAAGGTGCTTCATCATCATCATGAGAAGAGGGCGTCAGGTGCGCATGCAGCAGCAGCGCAGCCAGCAATTGGGCTCGTGTGGACCGTGATCAGCAGGATAGCATCAGTGTGAGTTCGGAAGCCAAGCGGCCACGGGGTAAAAAACCCCTTCGCAGGTCCAAAAAAGGTAGCGGCACTGGGGCCCAGCGAGGAAAACGGCAGCAGTAGTCCTCAGTGGGGGAGCGTTGGGGGTAAACCCCGTACTGGCGGTGGCAGTTCTTTTTTTTAAGACCCCGGAGGAGCCGAAAAAATGGGAAATGTAAATCTTGGGCAAAAGGAAGCGTGGCCAGGGAGCAAACGTTGGCACCACGCCCTGCGTAACACATGCACCGTCACCACCCGGGGGCCCTGCGGAAACGTGGTCAGTGTGGGGTCCATCCTGCCGCCGCGCAACAGCAGAAGCAGCAGCGCCAGTGGACGCATGCCATTGCAGCCATAAGGCCCACCACCCTGCAGAAGGGAGCTTTTTCCCTTTTGCATCATTCCCGGTCCAAGCTCCTGTCCTCGCTATCATGGGCCCGTCGTTCGCAGGCGATTGCAAAAAACAACAGTTGATCCAAACCCATCCAAGGTGCAGCAGTGACCGTGCCCTGTCCAAGTTGTTGGTACTGCAGTCCCTCCCTTTCCAAATGGTGGACTCTGAAAACCTTCAGAACAATGGTTGTGCCGAGCAGAGATGGAATTAAGCCGTAATTTCTTTTCCAAAAAAGGGCCAGTCCCCAGCATTTCATAAATAGTGAACGAAGGGGTCAGTCCTTACTTATCGTTTTTTTCCAAGGTGCACGGCAGTGGGGACGTTTCGGGAGCGTAATACGGTCAGGGCCAGTACATGCCTTTAGGCAACGGGGTAATGTGCTTCCACTCAGGAAAAAACCAACAACTTGGTCAGGAGACGCCGTTTTTTTTCCCCTCCCGTGTCAAACTGCCTGCCCTGGCCAATGTCCCCCCCTCCCCTCCACCACCACCACCACCAGCCTCCACAAGAATCCCATCTCCACATGTGTAGGGCACAGCGGTTTCACCAGTTTACACCGGGGCTTGCCTCGGCAAAAGAATCACACAGGGGGGGAACTGCTGCGTCATGAGCAAAAATCGAGTGTGGCTTTCTCCGGCCCCAAAACTGAAAATGGGAAACCATGGGGGACCAATGGGAGGAACAGGGTGTGCCGCCCCCCCGGGAGGGGGTCCTGCGCCCGCATGGGCACTTTTTCAATTGGTTGAGAAAAGGTTCCTGAAGTCTTCCACCGATTTCAGAACATTTGAAAAGGCCCAGGAAACTGTGCATGCACTTTATCCTTCGTACAAAGCCAGGAACACCTCCTCGAGTTTGCAGCGGCAGAACGGCCCCCCCCAAAACACACTTGATATGCGATTTTTCCCCACTCGCTGGAATTCCAGTCTGCACTGTTGGCCGACGTATGAACAGAAAAGGGCCATTAACGATTTTTGATGATCCAGGCAGCAGAAGTACCCCCTGTGAATTTTTGAGAGCCAGTGGCAGCCATGCGTGACCGGGGGTTTTTTTTTGGGGGCCATTCGGGGAGGCCAATTTATTTGTAGTCCCCAGACTACGGGATGAAAAAAAAGGGGTTTCATTCCACGCTTCTGTTGGAACAGATGCTGAAAAATCTGTCTGGGCAGGGGGACTGGAGGTGGCGACTACATTCGTGGCCAATGAGTGGGGGGGTTGGGGATGAAAAGGGAGGGGGAGGGGGGGAGGGACGGGGCAGAGCATTGTCTGGTAAATGAGGGGTTTTTTCTCCCCAGGTGACAAGAGAGGAGGAGCGGGAGCAGCTGGAGGAGGTGGTGGAGATGGGGAAAGGACGAGGCGATGACCCCCAAGCACCGTGGCAGTAACATTGGAAAAAGGACGGGAGCCCCCCGGGATCACTTTTCCAGAGGCCGCAGCTGTTATTTGCCTGGGTAGTGACGCCGAATAGTAGCACCAGCAGAGGGATGACTTCTGGCTCTCCACCCATTGGGCCCCCGCTACCGGTCCAAAAATGGGAGCCTTTTTTTCCCGCTATTGAGAGGGGAAGACAAAAATCAAATACTATAGGGAAATCCTCCGTAATCAGTTGGCTGCTGTATGTGCGGCATTCCCCCCTCTGCGGTCTACCGGGGGTTTCAGCGCCCTTTTCTACTGCCCGGGCCTGCTGGGGGGAAAGGGGGAGGGGGTTTGGAGAGTACCAGCCCATCATAGTAACCAAAATCTGGGTCATGATGAGCAGCTTCCTTCACCCGCCCCTGGGGAGGGGCAGTGCCGCAGAGCAGGACCTGGAGCAGTCCCTGAACCAAAGGTTGTGGCCTATTGGACAGCACCTGCCACCTAGTTAGAAGTCCCCTGATACTGGGCACCAAACTGGATGTGTGGCCGCAAAATTGCCGTGTTTGCTGGGGGAAAACTGTCCCCCCTGGCCAGTATGGGCACAGAGCGGGTGTTCAGTGCGGCCGGGGGCCTCGTTACCCCCAAAGGGGAACCCGCTTTCCAACCCGGAAATGTGGAACGACTGCCCTTTTTCAAATGAATCAGGCGTGGGTCGGCCGGGTTTCCCCACACCAAGCCTTAGGGCGTCTCGGGTCAAACTACCTCCTCCCATATTCTGATGCCGCCACCCACCCGATGCCCCCACATCTGCTGACAGTTTCTCCATTGCCTACCACCATCTTTACCAGGGGGCTTTATTGCCACCCCCTCAAACCTGTCATTGTGCCACTCTATGACCTCTGCTGTGCTGTGGCTGCTGCCATTCCTCCCCCTGGTCAGTGCCCCTGCCGACCTCATGTGCTGCCGGGGCCCTAACCTCCCCCTCTCAGTCATTGTGCCCCTTTGTGGCTTCCTCCTGTTTTGCCACCCCGAATTTGTTGTGCCATAAACCCGATCTCATGCTGCTGCTGTGAGGGCCCCCACACTGTGTGATTTTGCCACTCTGTGGGAAAAAACTTTTTGCGCCTCCAGTGTCATTGGCCACTGATGATTCATGTGCGCTGTCGTGACCCCCCACTGTGTGATTGTGCCACCTGTGGCCTAAAAACTTTTTGCCGCCCAGAATGCATTGTGCCCCTGCCTGATCTCATGCTGCTGCTGTCGGGGGCCCCACACTGTATCTTTTTGCCCTCTGGGTAAACTGTTTAGCCGCCCCCCGAATGTCATTGTGCCATGCCTTATCTATATGCTGGCCGCCGTGACCTCCCCCACTGTGGATTGTGCCACTCGTGGCCTAATACTGTTTTGCCCCTCCAGAATGTCTTGTGCCAGCCTGACCTTACGCTGCCGCCGTGCCTCCTCTCTCAGTCATTTGGTGCCACTCTGTGGCTTCCTCGTGTTTTGCCCCCCTCCAGAAGCAGTGCCACTGCCTGACCTCATGCTGCTGGGCTGCCCCCCCGTCACCTCCCCCCTCTGTCACTAAAGTTGCCACCGAGCCTCAGCTTTTTTTTTTTCCAGCTTTGTGGCTGCTTATAGGTACTTCCCCCTCTTTTTTTTTGGTCTTTTGCCTCTTAAGTGCCCCGGGAATTTTATAGTGAAGCGATTTTAAAAGCGGTGGCGTATCTCGGTCAACTAAAACACAACATTGTATGAAAACCAAACCAAATCCCCCGATATTTAAGCATGGCACAAAATTCCGCCCATGCAGGGTTGTCAGCCTGGAAAAAAGCTGCTTTTTAACGCGATTGGCTGAAGAAATTTGGACCGAATTTATTTTTGTCGGAAATTCGGGAATTTACCGAATGGGAAATTTTTGAGAAATTCCCCACTTAATCACAATCATGGAAAGCTGAATTTTTTTATATTTTTATATAAGGTTAGGTAAGTTTGTGAACTCTTTCCTGTTTGACTTTACTTGAACTATATTATATAATCAAATAAAATAGTTTTCATTTACAGTTCATTCTTCATTGTTCTGGCTTCTTAGATGAAATTTTCCTTGGTCTTTTGAGTTTCACTTTCGGACATGTAGTTTTAGCACCAAACACTGTACAGTAATCTGATGTAAGCAAAATGCAGTTGCACAAAGTTTATTGCTGAGTTTATGCAACTTTGCTACTAAGGGCCACATGTATGAAAACAGTCTATGTCTAAAACTCACTTTGCTGCCGATAGCAACCTATCAGAGCTCCCTTTTCATTTCATATAGTGCTCTGGAAAAATAAAAGGGGCACCCTGATTGGTTGCTATGGACAACAAAGTGAGTTTTAGACTTAGACAGTTTTCATAGATGTGGCCCTAAGTCTTCTTTACAAATGTTTTATTTATCTTGTTTTAATTTTGTTTTAAAAATGCATGCAGTCTGGAAGTTTGGAACTATATTACTCTGGCATTTTGTTGTTCTTTAAACATTTTTGAAAAGTTTTGTTCTTTGTATCTTCATGGCTTTATCTAGCTGTTTTAAAAAGCTTTCCAAGAAGCCAGGGCTTCTATAATTAAAAAAAAAAATAAAAACTTTCTCACAGCTGCACTATTGCAGTATTGCCGCTGCTCCAGTGTTCATAGCTGGTCCCTTTGGATCCATTGTTTACCTAACGTCGCAGCAAATTACTGGCCTTTTAGGGCGACATGTATGAAGATCGGCGCGTCGGAGCGCCCGTTTTCATGTTTTTTCCGTGAAAGCTGCGCCTGATTTATGTCGGTGCCCGAAGTGCGCTCATACATGCGGTGTAAAGTTCCCTGCGCCTCACCAGTGTGTGAGGCGCATTGCGGAACTTAGGTGCATAAGGAATGTGCCTAACGTATTAAGTTTCTAGACAGGCTGGAAATCAGGGAAAAATCATTAAAGGGGTTTTGTCACGATGTAATGTTGACGTGGGATCCTCCAAAATGGGTACTAAATCACTTTTCTAAATATATGTGATTACAAAAAGTGAAGACTCTGAGAGCTACATCATTTCTCAATCCTCTTATTACCTGAAAAACTTGCATTAGACACGACCAGAGGAGCTGACAGGCCGCCTTGTGGAAAAAACTTTTTATCTGATGACAGGGAAAATGAATGAGCTTCAAGGGGCGGGGAGAAAGTGCAGGATGTATACCCTGTGTCTGTGTCTGCTGTGTCTGAAACTGTTGTAATGTTATTATTTTAGTTAAGTTTTGAGACGCTCCCTTATTCCTCATCCTCTCCCTCTCAGCCCTGAAGCTTTCATGACTCGGCATGATTTGTTTATATTCTACTCCCGTGCTTATAAGGAGGTAAGTAACTCACGTCCTAGTTGTCTTTAAAATTAATGAATGAATGAAGATAAATGTCAAAGTTGAATAAAATCGATTTCAATGTATAGAAAAAGTAGATCATTTAAAATGAAAGCAAATATATATAAGATCTCTGTGACGGTTCATGCTGCGGCCCCTACTATGGACCGACAACGTGCCCGCGTCTCCTGTGTCACTGGCCGCTGCTACGACATCCCCTGGTGTCCCTAGCTCCTTGCACGCACCTGTCCTGGCTCCTGCCACTCCTGCAGCCATTCCTGCTGGCAGCTCTGAATCACCATCTCTGCTTCCTCTAGCTCCCTGGTGTACTGTGCGCACACCTGCTCCCTCTAGGGGCACGCACGTGGCACTGCACCACATTTAAAGAGTCAGAGTAACTTGGCCCTACCCAGTAACCTGTAACCTCTGGCTTCTTAAGGAACTTCCTCCCTCAGCACATGGTCAGTTTGTTGTTGTCTTATCCAGCACAAGCGCGTGACCCCTTGGCTGCTGCATTGCTGCTGTTCTCTTGTACGTTACCTACACGTTTATCAGTTCCTGGTGGACATCTGCCGCTGCACCAGCCTGCCTATACCTGCTGTTACCTGGCATCGTACAGTAGTCTGCTACCTACCAGGACTGTGCATACGTTCACCAGTTACACCTGGACTGTGTATACATTTAACGGCTACACCTGCGGTGCCCTGTCTCCGTTCCTGTACCATCAACTCAGACCTACACTTCGGCTACCCACCGCCTGAATCTACCATCTGTGCCCGCGGTGGGCCCAGAGGAACCGCCCAACCCACACGTTTCCAGCCACCCGTGTTGGAATTGTTACAGTACGAACTGACCATACATTATGGATCCCGCCGGAGTGACTCTGCCCGACATCGTAGCTGTGGTGAACCGTCATGGCGTCACCTTGAGCAATTGTTTCAGAAGTTGCAGACGCTCACCACCCATTTGGACGGAGTCGTGTCTGCACTGGCACCTATGCCTGCTCTGCCATCGGCGGTGGTTCTGCCTCCGTCTGCCATGTCCAGTCCTAGCCTGCACCTGCCTCTGCCTGCCCATTATTCTGGAGACCCTCATGTGTGTCGCGGCTTCCTCAATCAGTGCACCATTCATTTTGAGGTCCTAGCTCACCAGTTTTCTTCTGACCGTGCCAAGGTGGCCTTCATCGTCAGCCTCCTGTCAGGTGAGGCCGTGGCCTGGGTCTCACCCCTATGGGAGAGAGGGGATCCGCTGACAGGGGACCACCAGGAGTTCCTGAGTGCCTTCAGGAAAACCTTCGAGCTACCTGGGTGCAATACCTCTGCTGCATCATCTTTGTTCTGGTTCCGTCAAGGCGATTCTACTGTGGGTTAATATGCCATTCAGTTCCGTACCCTGGCCTCTGAGCTTGCCTGGAACAATGAGGCCCTCGTTGCTGCCTTCTGGGGGGGCCTCGATGGACGCATCAAGGACGAGTTGGCTGTTCGTGACCTACCTATCACCCTGGACGACCTAATCGCTCTGGTTACCCGGATCGACATCCATTTTACCGAGAGGGAGCTTGAGCTACGCCAGCAGCTAGTGTCCACCCAGCCTCGCAAGCCCCCGCGCTTTGTACCCGAAACCCTGAGTCAACCTCGCCTGGCACCTGCATTCACCCAAGATGAGTCAATGGAAGTGAACCACACTCATCTCTCCACAGAAGAATGCACCCGTCGAAGCAGCTTAAACCTGTGCCTGTACTGTGGTGGTACCCAAGTGCCAAGGTTTCCTTGGTGAGATGACCTTGAGTGATGATGCTTCTGCTCCTCGTTTGACCACTCCTGTCTCTATCCGTTTTTCTTCTGGTGCTGCCTATGAAGTTCCTGCCTTGCTGGATTCCGGCTCCTTCTGAGAATTTCATCCATCCATCTCTGCTAGAGAAGTTCGGCCTGCCTGTCTCCCGTCTAGAGAAGCCCCTACGTTTCTTATCCATCAAAGGGCAGATACTGAAGAAGTCAGTCCAGTTTCGTACCCTGCCTATGTCCTTGAAGGTTGGCAGTTCCCACCAAGAGGACATCTCCTTCTACGTCCTGCCAAGTTCATCTTCTCCAGTCTTGCTCGGGCAAGACTTACGTTCGTAAATACGTCCGGATTTCCCATTGGTAGCAATTCTTAGCTAATTGTTCATTATTTTAGGCTGAGTTGGTGATGTATTTGAGGAAGTAAATACATCCGTAAATACAACCAGAACTAAGCCCTGGGATCATAGAAATCCTGCTTGGAGGACCACAGGTCCCAGCAAGACCTGTGCTGTGCTGGCTCTTGCTGTAGATACTAAATAGAATAAAAGGTGAAAGAAGAAAAAATACAATTTATTTTTTTATTAAAAAAGGACAAAAATTTATATCAGTACAACATCAGCATTGGCTTCTTTAATGTAAAATTAGTTTAATTCTCTCCCTTTTTTAAGACCTTTTACAGCTGCTATTTCTTTCTTTTCAGATCTTATATATATTTGCTTTCATTTTAAATGATCAGCTTTTTTTATACATTGAAATAGATTTTATACAACTTTGATATATATATTTATTCATTCATTAATTTTATAGACAACTCTTTTTTACTATTGTACTGTTGTAACTGTATTGTATTGCCCCATTACAATAAGTTCTAGCTTCACTGCGCCTTCTCCGACTCAGGTAGACCACTTTGAACTAGGTCTGCCTGTCGGAGCTGTAATGCTCCTCACTTTTCCGACTGGCATTCATACATGCGTTGGTGATTTCGAATCTGGTTCGTCCCGCCCGAGAACGCCCACTGCATGCCCCTTTATTTTAGGCACATACGAAAGTGGCGAAGGTTGCGCCTAACAGCGCATCCCTGGGTCCGACAGTGGAGTCAGCACGGTGAGGCGCAGTATATGTCTGAAATCAGGCGCAGATCACGATCATATAGGTCACCCTTAGTGTTTGCTTGTGTGCATAGGTTTATAGCATGTGATTACTGAGGTCAGTGATTGGTTTCAGTCAGATGGGGATGATGGACATAACATCATTACAAAGTGGATAGTGGGAAACATTTAAGCAGTGATAAAACTGGAAAAGTAGCATTTTGTTTAGAATCTTTGGCATTTTTTTTTATTTCAGCAGTCCAATGCAATTCAAAATTACATATAAAATATTCCCCTTATCTAGCTGTGAAAAGAAAACTTTTGTTTGGCAAGATAGACTAATTTTACTTTAATTCAGATGCTACTTATCTCTACATACTCTCATTACAAATAATAGTTAATGACATAATGATTAATCTATTGTTTTCTCTACAGGCATAGATAAAATATACTAGACCACGAGCAATAAATGAAAGGAAAACAGGGCAAAAAATGTCCGCACTAGGGAGGGGATGGGGAGTTTTTTCACACTTATCAGGTTATTGTTGCTAATATCTATACTTCTCAGACCAGAGTCAACCAGAAAGAAGAACCACCAAGCAATTCTCTCAGTGAGACTTATTTTCTATTAGTGCTCATAGAAAGGAAGGGAAAGAATAATGCCATTAGGGGAACATTGAAAAAAAACAAACAAAAAAAAACCACCCAATTAAAATATAAAAAATATAATACTTGCATGTAGCTTATCAATATGTAAAAAAAATAAATATTGGTAGTGTCCCTTTAAATGAAACTTATTAATTTAATGGGGCCCTTGTGACCTTGACTACAATATAATCTGTACTAGCCTGCTGGTGGCCTGGACTACCAGCAAACACCTACAGATGTACCAAAGCTTAACTTGATAACTAACACTTTATGATGCTCAGGCACAGAAAGTTATCTCACCTTGCAATGTTTTACCATTACTTTTGTTGTGACTTGATATCAGATAACACAGTGCCTTTACCGAGTAATCTTTACTACAACTGTAGTTTCTGTGTTTTACTACAAAAATGGACAAAACATAACCTGAAAAAAATAACACAGCATGTGTCAGGCCTATGGCATGTTTTTCAAAGTGAACTATTGATTTGTTCTAGTAACACCAGAAGAAATATGTATGCAGATACACTTTTGATACTTTGGATATCTACTGTATATTAAACTGTACAGTGATGTGTAGAGCTGAATATTTATTAAAACTGTGACTTTCTGGTGTATAATGTTGCTCTTTAGGCAAGTTTAACAGGTTGTACAATCTACATCTGATATTTCATTATTATGTATAACTTATAATAATCTTTAATATGGACAAAGATATGCTACAGTTTTTTGCCAAAGGCTGTGTGTAACAGAAGATCACTAAGATGGCGATATACTGCGGTACATAAGTACTGAAGGATGTAGTATTAGTGATAAGCAATCACATGTTCGAGTCCCCTAGGGAGCTAGAGATTGCAGTCAAAATGTTTTCTAAAAATTTTAAAATAATGTAAATTCAAAATAAGCTAAGTATTTAGAATGCAAATCTGTTTTCCTTCAGTGTTTTAAGCAGCACAATATGGGGATTTCTGTGCCCGGAGGACTGATATGACAGATGGAATTTTTAATGAGATAGTTTTCCATACAATGGACCCCAGACTTGCACCCTTCATGTAACTTTTATTCATTTCGCACAGTATATGATATGGAGGGAGACTTGTGCTACTAAAAGGACTAAGGTAAAACAAATTTAAATTTTAAAAAATTCAGCTTTTGCTT
>JAODAL010035949.1:0-42324 GCA_025379985.1 Phyllomedusa bahiana
ACAAAAAAACATTTACGTGTTTTTTAAACTTTTGCGCACACCAGATGTTCATTGACCAGCATCTACGTAAATTTTAAAAAACACAATTCTATATTCACCACAGGTGAATTGAAAGGTGCAAAAAATACGTTTTTAAAAAACAAAACATAACAGTTACGTGTTTTTTTACTTTTGCGCACCCAGTATGTTAAATGACCAGCATCTACGTAAATCTTAAAACAGAAATTTCTAATTTCACCACGGGTGAATTAAAAAGGGAAAAAATCCCTTTTATTAATAAAAACAAAACAGTTCGTGTTTTTTGACTTTTCACCCAGCCTGTTCATTGACGCACATCACGTAAACTTAAAACAAAAAACTATATTCCCCAAAGGGTAATTAAAAGGTAAAAAAAAATACCGTTTATTTACAAAACATAACGTTAGGGTGTTTTTTTTTTTTTTTTTTTTTTTGGCCACCCAATGTTCTTTGACGCACATCTACGTAAATTTTAAAACAGCAATTCTATATTCACCACAGGTGAATTGAAAGGTGCAAAAAATACCTTTATTATACCAAAACAAAACAATACTTTGTTTTTTTGGACTTTTGCCCAGTCCAATTTGTTGAAGCACCTTGCAGTTAAATTTGAATCCAGAAAAAATTTTGTTTTTGATTAGAGGGATTTGAGAATACTTGTTTTGCCTCTTTTAAAAAGGAACTTTCCAAAACATTCCTCCCTTTTCTCAAATTTTAATTTCACAGGGGCGAAATGCGGGGTAAGCGACAAAGGGGGGTGCACATGGGGGTAGGGGGTACGAGAGAAGTGCCCCTTTTCCAGTCTGGCGCAACACGCATCCCACGGATGTCATTTGCAGGACGTCACCCTGTCATCGCTGGGTCAGGGCCCTGTGAATCTAAAACGAACATCTGCCAATCTGTCCTATGGTTATGAACCGCAAGCATCTTACCTCCTCGTCCCCCGTCAGGCCACAAAGTCGTCATCACATCATCACATCCGTCCAACATAAGCAGCCCAAATGTCAACTCGTTACCCACCACGAGGATAATCCATTGTCTGAAGACCTCTTTGATGACAAAATGCGGTAGGGGTCAGAAGTCATGTTAAAAGATACAAGAGGATGAGATTTAGATCCTGCTCTACGCCCCGTTACTGATGCCACCAGAGGAGTGAAGGACAGCCCGGTCAAACGGCAAAAATCCCGGGCGTCGGCAACGCCTTGCAGTGCCCCCCTTGCTTTACCCGCACTATCTGGATGCAGAAAGTCAGGGGACGACCAAGTCAGCGCTGTGTTTGATGAAGATGATGATGTAAGACATTAGCGGATCCATCCCTGGTCTATTTATTACGCAGAATATGCTTGGCGAGCGCTTACCATCATGGACGAGGATGAAGACGATGGGTAGTGTCAATACGGGTCCCAATAGCCACAAAAAAAGGGAGAGGCGGTCGTCAGAAGTCCGCTGATAAGATTCCTGCACGCCACGGTCCCCGCAAACCCCGCTCCTCGCTTATCGCCGTCAAAAAGGTCCAGGACCTCTCAAGCCAGAGGCCTACTTTGAGCAAGCCACTGATATCACCCCTATGTCATATGCCGCCTTATGCCGTAAACGCATAAGTAGATGGCACAGAACCTTAAGTGGTTAACCCACCACCACAAGTCTATCCACATGCAGCGAATGCAAGTTGAAATGGAGTGTAACCCTTGGCCAAAAATGGCCAACCGACGCCGGGCCTCCAAACACTGTCACACCCTCTGTCTCAGCCTCCTCCTCCTTCCCCACCTAGACCAAGCTTTCCCCTTCCGCTGGCCCATGTCTCTCAAGTCATGATCAGCGATCAGGCCTTCCGCTTGCAGCCCACACCGTCGCCCGATTAACCATCCGGCACCACCAGAGACTCCAACCTACCCTTCTCCTTCCGCCAGTTTGAAGACCTGCAAGCGAACAGCGGCCAGTCTAGCAGCCATCCTTCTGTCTTCCAGGTATAGGGAACAGAAGATACACTTTAAACCCCAAACCAATCCCAAAGCCAAAAGCTGATGTCGGCACTCGCCAGCTTTTGGGCCTGGAAATGTTGCCTTTCCGTCTGGTGGACACAGATGGGGTTCCGCCACGTCATGGCCCGTCAGCCTGCCCCCAATACAGATTGCCGAGCAGGCATTTCTTTGCCAAAAAGCCGTCCCTGCCCTGGCCAACCACGTGTCTCTAAAATTTCAAGCTGAGTTCTGCATCGGTTGTCCCTGAACAGTCCAACTCACTCACCGACACATGGACTATTAAGCACGGCCAAGCCGCTATATCTCCATGACACGCTCACTGGGTGAGCTGGGTGGATTTCTCTGGGGTGACAGATGGCTCTCAGGGCTCGGCGCACGCACTTCAAACTGCAGGATGGTGCAGGGCTCTTTCCCCCAATGTCCTCTGGTGGCATCACGTGCCCAAGACACCAGGCCGTGTTGAAATTAATCTGCCTTGGAGACCGTCCACACACAGTCATGAGCTGTGACGGCTCTCCGTGCAACGAGACCGAGCACTGGCTGGGTGACAAGAGCCTTGTGCCCAGGGAAGGTGGTTGGTGGGGTCCCAAAAAAAAACAGCTGGCCGCCCTTTCAGATCTGTAGGCAGGAGCTACATCCCTTGCCTTGCACACTGTCATGAACCTTGACGACCAGTAAATAACTACAGAGCTTACCCAGGGGGGTCTGGACTAGGCCTGCTGAAGAAGGCTCGAGGTCTGATCTCGAGCACTTCCTGCCGTTCTCAAAACGCACCCACGCATCAACCCGCCTGGCTCGCGTATGCAGCTACCCTCGGCCTCCCCGTCAACCGTCCATTGATGACTGTGTGGCACACGCTGGAAATCCAACCCTCCACATGCTCCAGCGATTGTGGCAGCAGCGCAATGCCCTTACGCATTGAAGTACGAAATTGACACTATGGAGCACTGACAAGCAGCGTAACGAACCCTCGGGATGAGTTTGAACCACCGATATAGAGGCAGGTTAACAAGAGCTCTGCAACCATCCTATAGCCAGTTTCTGAAAGACGCCACCAAAATGGTCAGTGCGGACAATGCCCTTGTCAGCATGAACATTTGTGGTGATCTTAGTTCTGGAACGATCGTTGGGACACAACTGAAACAACAGTTCCCGCCAGCGCCGGAGGAGGAGACGACACAGATGCGGAACAAGGGGGCGCGAGCCCTTTCTCCTCCTGTCAAAACCACAAGGGCCCACAGTTTCACAATTTCATCGGTCTTCATTAGGCATGGTTCGGGGTCCAGAGCTAGTGCAAGTGTGCGCACTAAGCTTCAGTTGCTACATCTCAGGCAAGCCAGGGCTGTGTTGAAGCTGTCCGGAGGCAGCGGATGAGGAGGAGGAGGAGGTAATCCTAGACACCGATGTTACCGGACAGTCCCTACGGCACCCCCGGCCTTAGGAAAGAGGTGGCGCAGACTTTGAGGCGGAGGAGGGGAAGATGAGGAAGATCAGTTTGCTAGGCCCCTCCGACCCAGAGGCTTGGAATCAAAGGCTCCATCTCTCACATGATGCTTGGATGCTCCCATTTCCTCCAACAGGATCCTCGCATTAAGGCCATTAAAATGAACAACAGTTACTGGGTGTCCACCCTCCGGATCCCCGTACAAAACAAAAATCTAGCACTTTCCTTCCACCCACCCAAAAGAGATTTAAAATGCAGGAAAATGGAACCATGCAGATTGATCAACTGGAGACATCTTTGCGTCTAGCATCACGTTCCCCAAAAGACAGGTGGAAACAAAACATCAGCGACGTGGACAAGCATTAGAGTGCCAAGTAGGCGTAGCGGCAGCAGCCAGGAGCAAAGGAGGCAGAAGCCTAATGGGTGACCTCTTGCCATCTTTGTTTACCACCATCACCAACGCATGCAATGCAGGGCACACATCCAACCACACAGAGATCAGCTTAATTATCATGGTGGCACACCGACCTATCTGCGTCACAACACCGATGTTTTTGGCATTTGTTCCGGACACCAATAGACATCTGGTTATCCAAAATGGACGAATGGCCCGAGCTGGCTCGTCACGCCATAGAGAGTGTTTGTACCTGCCACCCCTGCAGCCAGCGTCATATCTGAGCGGACGTACCCCTGCATCAACCTTCGCACACTGGAGGTAGTCATTACAGACAAACGCATCCGGCTTTCCACAGATAATGTGGATCGTTTGACTTTTCATCAAGATGAATCAGGCATGGACTCTCTGATGGATGTTGTGGCCGCCAATTGCCGAGGTCACCGATATAGTTGCCGGTGTACTTCACAATCCATTTCAAACAGAAATTGTCCTCTTGAAAACTTTTTTTTTAAAATGATCATAACTTACTGCAAATTTTTTATTCTCTTTTTCCCAACAGTTTTCCATTTTGATGGTTTTGCTGAGAGTGAACTGTAAAAGACTGCAATGTTCATGACAACGATCGTATTCCCTTTCCTCACATTATCTATAAGAAGTTTTCGCATTGTCCAATTGGTATTGAGGTCATGTTGCATTGTGAGATACAGCAATAATCATGGTCCTTCTGGAATCAGAAATGTGACTTCTAAGTGTCATTTTCACCTCACGAATTATAATAGTGGCCTGAGAAGTCATCATATTAAAACTTTTTTTGGGGTCATGTTGCTTGTGAGATACAGCTATAATTATGGTCCTTCTGGACAAAGAAATTAGGCTTCTAATGGCATTTCTCCCTCACAATTTTTAACTAGTGGCTGAGAGTCAATTTTAATAATTTTTTGGGTCATGCTGCTTTTACCAGTCAGCAATACTACAGATCCTCATTATAAAAAAAAGTTGTTCTAACAGACATTTTTTCTTCAATTGACCAAAGAGGCTCAATGGTCAAGCTTTGAATTTTATGGGGGCATTTTGCTGTGACATCGCAGCTATACAACAGGTCCTATTCTATAAAATGTTGTTTCTAACAGACTTTTGTTCTTCAACAATTGACCAAAGTAGGCTCAAGGGTCATTGTCTTTGAATTTTTGGGGGCATTATGCGTGTGACATGCAGCTATACTACAGACCTCTTACTAAAAGTTTTATGTTGTTTCTAACAGACAATTGTTCTTCACAATACCAAATGGTGCTCAAGGTCATTGCTTTGAATTTTTGGGGAGGCATTTTGCTGTGACATGCAGCTATACTACAGGCAAATCAAAAAAAATGATGTTTCTAACAGACATTTGTTCTTCACAATTGACCTAAAGTGGTGCTATCAAGGGTCATGCTTTGAATTTTTGGTGGCATTTTTGCTGTGACATGCAGCTATACTACAAGGTCCATTCTAAAAAATGTTGTTTCTAACAGACATTTGTTCTTCCAATTGACCAACAGTGGCACAAGGTACATGCTTTGAAATTTTTGGGGGCATTTTGCTGTGAACATGCAGCTATACTACAGGTCCTATATCTAAAAATGTTGTTTCTACCAGACATTTGTTCTTCACAAATTGACCGAAAGTGGTCTCAAGAGTCATCGCTAAGAATTTTTGGGGCATTTTGCTGTGACCTCAGCTATAACTACAGTCCTATTCTAAAAAATCGTTGCTTCTAACATACATTTGTTCAGCACAATTGTCCAGGTGGCCTCAAGGGTGCATGGTGCTGCAGAAACAGGAATAGGTAGGACACCGGGTTGTAAATGGACACATATTGCAAAATGACTTGTTTTTGCCAGATCTTTAACATCAGCTATCAATCCCTGTAATTGAGCACAGGACCCATTTAATACAATGAAAAAAAGAGAAACAACGACATGGTTGGATTCCATCTATTTTTAAAAATGTGTTTTCTAAATTAAAAGTACTAAAAAACTTGCATGTACAAAATAGCTGTTAATAAAATACCTCTTAAATGTACACGGGAGGTACAGGAAAACTGAACCAGATGTAAGGTTTAATTCCAAGAACATGGAGTATGGATCAACAGACAGAGAACAAAGTACAAGAGACCATTTCCTCGCAGCACGATGAGAAAAAAGGAGAAAAAGAATGTCAAGATAAAGGCACCTGGGTGTAACAGGAAGTCGCGTTAAACCACCAGTTATTATCCAATTGAAGCTCAATTTGGTCCACACTCATACGGAGTGGCAAGCGCTACCGCAGGTATTTACTGTGTACAAGAAGTCTGGAGTTCTCCACTTCCGCTTCCGTGCACTCTGCTTAGCACGACAGTTTTCGTTGCCTCGCGTCATCAGGGCATTTTAAAACCTGCGTGTTAATAGATGACGGACGCCACCTTGGCTTTCACCGGCACCCACAGTAACTCCGGCCCTCGGGTTCAGGCTGTGGCCCAGACAGGTATAGTCAATGTCCAGTGGAAAACTAAAATGGTGGTTTAAAGACTCCTTTTTCCCCTTGCACTTTTAAATGTGGGTGGTCATGCAGGTTTGGGGCTCATTGTCTGAGTCCCAGGCACAGGTATATCAATGTCCTGTGAAACTAAAATGGTGGTTGAAAGACTCCTTTTTCCGGCACTTTTTTACAATGTGGGGGTCATGCAGGTTTGGGGCTCATCCTGTGGCCCAGGACAGGATATAGTCAATGTCCAGTGAAACTAAAATGGTGGTTGAAAAGACCTTCCTTTTTCCTGGCAACTTATTTTAAATGTGGGGGATCATGCAGGTTTGGGGCCATGCTGTGGCCCACGGACAGGTATAGTCAATAGTCCAGTGGAAACATAAAATGTGGTTGAAAGACTCCTTTTTCCGGCACTTTTTAAATGTGGGGTCATGCAGGTTTGGCTGCTATGCTGTGGGCCCATGACATGTATAGTCAATGTCCATTGAATAACTAAATGGTGTTGAAAGACTCCCTTTTTCCGGCACTTTTAAATGTGGGGGTAATCACGCATAGTCTTGGGGCTCAAGCTTAGCGTTCCAGGACAGGGAAATTCAATGTCCAGTTCAAAGTAACATGATGGTTCAAATCATACAGCCTTCTGGCACTTTTTAATTTGTGGGTGATGCAGGTTTAAGGTCAGCTGTGGTAACAAACAGGGATAGTAAAAAGTCTTGAGACTTTTTCTGTTGACTTTTAAACCTAAGTGTTGTTGCCTAAGATGTAGGGACGTAACCATTTGACCTGTTGTGGATCGTTTATTTCATCTTCTACCAACCTTGTTTGGTGTAATAAACGAAGGAGTTTTTTGCTCTCCCTCATAGACTTTAATGGTAATACGCTCATAAAATCGATGCTCATATCGAAAAAAAAAAACCTTATCGATAGCGGCCGACTATCGACTATCGATCGATCTCGATAGCCAACGCAATCGCTCAACACTAGAAGTGAGTAAATGGAATACGGTTTTGTCATGAAACCTTGCTGTCTTTTACAGTCTCCTCACCGCAAAACCAGCAAAATTATTTTTTGGGAACTGAGAATAAAAATTACAGTAAAAAATGATCATTTAAAAAAAAATAATTTTCAACAGGACCATTTCTGTTTGAATAGGAATGTGAATAGACCGGCAACTAACGGATGATACCTCGGCAATTGGGGCCACAACATCATCAGAGAACCATGCCCTGATTTAATCTTGATGAAAAGTCAAAACGCTCACATTATCTTGGAAAGCCGGATGTGTTATGTCAGTAATGACTCCCCAGCTGTGCTGGAAGGTCCGCTCAGAATATGAACGCTGGCTGCTGGGGTGCAGGACAACACCTCTATACGCGTGGCGAACAGCCTCGGGCCCATTCTCCCATTTTTGGATACTCAAAGTCGATTGGGTCTGGAACATATCCAAAAACATCGGGTGTTGAGTCACGCAGATGGTCGAGCCCATGATCTTAAGCCAGGCTTTGTGTGTCGTATGAACGCAACAGATGTCTCCAGTTGATCAAGAAATCAGCCACTGTCACAAATTCCAGGCACTTTACTCTCTATTTGGTGGGTGGAAAAGAAAAGTGCTGAGTTTTGCTTTTGTACCAGGGATCGATGAGTGTGACCACCCAATAACTGTTGTTCGGCTTTGATGGCCTAATGCAGGATCATGTGGAGGAAATGGAGCATCCAAGCACTCATGTGAGGAGATGGAGCCTAGATTTCCCAAGCCTCTGGTCGAGGGGCACAAAGCACACGATCTTCCACATCTTCCTCTCCCCTCAAGTTCACAGCCAACCTCTTTCCAAGGCAGGACGTCGGTAACGCGGTGTCTATTAAATACCCATACCTCCTCCTCCTCCATCACAATGCTATGCTGACAAGGGCATGGTCCAGCACTGACCAATTGGTGGCTTCATTCCAAACTGGCTAAGGAAATGAATAGCTCTTTATCACCTGCCTCCACTCTCGGTGGCTCAACAACCCCGAGTCCGCACACCGCTCCAGCTTGTCAGGTCCATGTGTCACTTCGTATAGGCGTATTGCAATGCGCTGATGCCATACAATCGCTGGAGCATGTGGAGGTGAATTCACAGTGTGTTACCACTTCAACAATGAGAGGTTGAATGGGAGGCCGAGCTAACCGCTGCAGACGCACCAGGCGGGATGAAGCAGGGTAGCGAACAGGCTGAAGTGTGAGCTACAGGACCTCGAGCCTTCCTCAGCAGTGCAGTCCAACCGGTAGCGCTTTAGAAATTTCTGGACGATGAGGTACATGATGAGGCCCGGCAAGGGATGTGCTCCAGCCAACTGCTCATAAGGGCGGCCAGGAGATTTCAACCGTTAACGCACACGCCTGCCTGGCACAAGGTTCTTGTCACACAGCCCGAGCTTGAGAGGTCCTGGAACCTTTGTCGATGGCGATAAGCGAGGATAGCGTGTTTCTGCTGTCGTGGCTGGCGGAATAATCTCAGCGGACTTATTGCGACCGCTCACAACCTTTTTTAGGCGGCCGACCCTACTGACACTAACCCACCCTCGCTTCTCCTCGTCCATGATGAAGCGCCTCGTCAAGCAAATTCAGCTAAAAATACCTAACGTATAATCCGCAATGTCATCATCATCATCATCATCAACACAGTGACCATCCTGTCCTGACATTCTTCATCCTGGAGCTGCGGGCTATAAGCAACAGGCACTGCAAGGCGTTGCCGACTGCTCGGGATTTGTGACGACTGACTGGCTTCCTTCTCCTCTCATGGCATCAGCAATTGGGCGCCAGAGCGGACAAAATCATCCTCTTTGGCCTCTTGATCTTTTGAAATGCCTTTTGTCATCAGAGGTCTTCAGAAAATTGATTTTACCACAGTGGTGGGTACTACGAGTTGACATTTGGGCTGCTTCGCTCATGTTGACGGATGCGGACGATGATGATGACGACATTTATTGTGACTGTGGCTGTGACTGGAAGGACAGGACGGAAGACTTCTGGATTCGAGGGTATGCATTAACCCATTGAAGAACAATCGGTATGCTGTTCGTACGGAGACTCACATGGCACCAACCCTGCGATGACATGGCCTGAACGGTGACGGTCCTGCAACAGACGGATCTGCTGGCTGCGCGTTGTCGCCAGCACTGGAAGGCGCACCTTCACTCCGAACGCTCTACTCCATGTCCTACACCCCTCTTTGCTCGCTTACCAACCCTGCCATTTCGGCTCCATGTTCAAAAGATAAAAAAATTAAAATAATGGAAGAGTTTTTGACAGTCTCTTATTGAAAGACAGGTGAAATCACAGCTATTCCTAAAGTCCCATCTAGCATATCCTACAGCCAACTAGGATTATAAACAGAATTATATCTACCGGCGAAAACCTGTGAACATGCGTGTCTGTGGATAGAACAGTAAGACCAATAAAAAACAACAGTGTTATTCGTTCAGTCCCAGGGATTTACAACTGCCCAGTAGGACTAGGAATTGATAGTTTTCAAAAAACTATCATACAAGTGCGCTATCTGCACAAACTGAGATTCACCGAGCACAATAAAACTATTCAAAAGTTACACGGATGAGAAATTTCGTTTTTTGAAGCTGTGAAAAACGAGAACAGTTAATAGAAAATGTCTGTATCCAAATTTAAATACAAGGTGGCACTTTGAACAAAACTGGGCCGCACCAAAGTGCAATACAGCTATGTAAGAGTTATACACATAAAAGAAGGTAGTTTTTGCACCAATGAAATACACCAACAGTTACTAGTAAATTTCTGTATCCTATTGTAAGTACAAACTGGCTCTTTGAACAAAACTGGGCTGCACCAAAGGGCAATACAGCTATTTACGGATAAGAAAAGGTGGTTTTTGCACCAATCAAATACACCAGCAATTACTAGAAAATTTCTGTATCCTAATTTAAATACAAGGTGGCTCATTGAACAAAACTGGGCTGCACTAAAGTGAAATACAGCTATTTAAAAGTTATACGGATAAGAAAAGGTGGTCTTTGCACCAGTGAAATACACCAGCAGTTACTAGAAAATTTCTGTATCCAAATTTAAGTATAAGGTGGCTCTTTGAAAAAAAACTGGGATGCACAAAATAAAAGGTACAACTTCACCTCAGGTGCGAGGTGTGCTGGCCAAAAAGTGGTAAAAAAATGCCATTTCAATGCAGGTTCAAAGCAGAGTCTGGGCTGCAAAATATACACCCTCCTTTCCAAAGCCAGCCTGTCTGTCTGGTCGGCCGCCATAGTTGTCTGTAGGAAGAAAGAGAAGAACTGTGTCTCTGAGCTGAGCTGTATTGAGAGAGACGTAGCACACGTCTTGCTCAAGTGAGTGACACTGAAACACTGATACTGAACAGGAAACGCTGTTCTATGCAAAATGAGGTCATGTGATTTTTCCAGCCAATGACAACCATACACATCACAGTCATGACGTCGCACAGCAAGCTCACCCTGCTCTATGCTCTAAGCTGATTTGCTGGCCGCTAAAATGACAGGAAGCGCTGAAAATGGCACGATAGTAATAGATTATCTGCAGATTGTCACCTAAAACATCGCGGATCGGAAATTTCCGATCAACCTAAAAATCGTGCCGATTTCAACTTTGTTGATTATAATCGCTCATCCCGAGCCCTAACCAAAGAAAATCAACAAAAAAAAAGTATTTAGAAAACGTATTAAATATTTTGTCTCTACGTGTTAAAAGCTCATTATTATAATTAGAAAACCCATGTAAGGGCTACCTATGATGTACCTTAAGATATCTGCAGCATCTACTTGGGATAGCAGAGATGAGTCCAGCGTACACATGAGCTGCAGCATCACCATACACATTTGCCAGTGATTGACAGTTTTCTATCACTTTAAATAAGCATATTACTGTCAACCAACAGTGGGTGGGTAGGGCAAGTGCCTATTTGTGAATATTGTGGACTCATCTCTACTGGCGCTCTGCACTGCATAGATGAGCAAAAAAGGTTCTTCCAAATGTAGTTGCTTAACGACATAAGTGATGCACCACAGCAAAAAGAGGGACTGCCTCTACCCACTTGTCCTGCTGCTGTTCTAATGCCACTGGAACTCTGGTGTCCCCAGCTGGTTGCTTAGTAGCAATGTCCAGTTCATTGCTCATGTGACTGTGAACCAAGCACTAGCCTCAGTGATCATGTGCTTACATGTGAGCACTGACCATTAAAGCCAGTAGTTGTCTCACATGTCAAACATATTTGAAACTTTTCGAACAGTCTCATTTAACCCCTTAACCCACCATGACGTATCAGAACCTCATGGCAGTGTTAAGGGAGTATGGAGTGGGCCCACTCACTGAGCCCACTACATAGGCAGCAGTAGCTGGCTTTTAGATACAGCTGACACCTGCCATGAGCAGCAGATATCAGAGCTGACTCTGATCTCTGCTGTTTAACCTCTTAGACGAGACCTGTGATGAGATCTCAAGGTGCCGATCATTAAACATGGCAGCTGGAAGCCATGCGAAGGCATTTATTGCCATTATGTCTGCAATTCTAATACTTCTTGCCTCAGTAGTCAAGTACGCTAGGGGGACTCGATATAACTGTGAGAAAAAAAAGAATAAAAGAAATTAAAAAATATTAAAAGTTCAAATTCCCCCTTTTGCCATTTTTCAAATAAAAAAAATAGTTTGATAAAAGTATGAAAACAAGTACTGATCAGTCAGTTCCTGCACTTCTATGCTTTCCCTCCTGTACCCTACTTTTTGCAAGCCTTTGGCTGCATAGAGCTGGAACCATGATCCCATGCAGCAACCAGTGATCGGCAAACTTGCACAGCTATTGTGGTGTGATTACAGCCTCCTGTGACTGAAGGCTCATATGTTTTCACTCAAACTTCAAAAGGTCCTTTGGTGGTCTTTTAGCATAAAGATACATAGTTGCTGTAAACATAAAAGCATTTGCATAGTTGCAGTCACAGAGCTAATTAAAACAAAATGCTGTTGAGTTGCTGTAGCCTATAAGTTTCATTTTGCAGCACCATATTTGATCAGTTTTAAGTGCTTTCTTATTAAATAATGACAGGATTGTATCAGTTCCTCTTACTTAACATTAATGTCAGCTCTGTAGAGAGAAAAAACAGCTGAGACTACAATTTTACAACAGAGGCACTTTAAACCATGTTCTCAAATTCTTTATAGCCAACACAAAGTAAAAGAGATGACTTCTGCTTTATTCACACTACCTTGTTCAGGCCTGTTATATTTGTTAATTGATGGATGGCAAAAGAGATATTACAGTTCTTATTTTTTAACCAATTAAGAGTGTCAGCTGCATTTGATTTTTATATAATACAGTATGTGTTCAGCATGTGTTCCTTTTAAAAATTATGTTACGCTTAAAAGTTTACTAATTTTGTGAATACATTGTATTACTTCTTTTGCTAACAATGATTATTGTAGCCCAGAGCTGCATTGAAGGGGTTGTCCCAAAAAAATATACACAATATATTATATTAGGGCCAGGGGATTACAATAAAAGAACGAAAAGATAACAAATAGTTTCCGCTCCTGAGTAGTGGATCACCAGGAACACCGAAGTGACAATGGTGGAGGACAACTAGATAAGTATTTTTTTTTTCTATTTGGATCACACTGGGCCCAATGCATTATATATTTTTTTTAATAAACAACTCCTTTAATAATTCTACAGGATTCTGATATGAAATCTTGGGAAGCATAGCTGGGTGAAAATAGTCTGAAAAGGCACACAATTGTTTTTGCTGGGGACTAAAAAAAGGCACACAAGATATAAGCATGGGGGGGGGCTGTAAAAGCACATGCAATGAGCGTGTGGGAGTCTGAAAAGATGCACACTATGGGCGACATGTATGAACGGGCTTTTCGCCTGTTTTCTGGCATATACTGCGCCTCCCGGCCCGAATTCCGCTGTCGGACGCAGGGATGCGGTGTTAGGCACAGCGTTCGCCACTTTCAGCTGCGCCCCGCATGAAGGGGCGGGCAATGGGCATGGTGCGGGCGCAGTGTAGGCGTTCCGGGGCGGGACGCGGCGCGCTCGAAAACCCCGAGGCATGTACGATGGCGGCTCGCCAAAGTGCGGCGCAATGCAGCTCCGACAAGCAGACCTGTTTATTTTGGCTAAATGCCCGCGGCGCGAAGTGAAGCAAGATCGGAACATGCGAGGAAGCAGATAGAAGATCGCAACAGAAATCTCGGCGCTCCGCTCCGTGCAGCAGGAGTATGAATACGAAAAAATCGCCTTTATAAAGGCGGAAAACATTGTCTGAAAAGAGCTCAACCTCAAAAATAAAAAAAATTAAAAAAAATCACTTTCCAAAAAATCTAGAACGGCTCAATATCAAAATTCGGATATTTGAAATTGCCGGGAAATACAGTAATTCAAATTCTGAAAGCTATTCTCATTTTGGGTCGGCAGGGAAACCAGCCAATCAGAATAGGGGTGACAGTGAAACCATTATAATCTATGGGAACGATTGACCAATTCAGAATCAACGGCGGGACAGTTCAAAATACAGTAAAAAAAGCAGAAAAAGAGCTGATTGGTTGAGCTAGTGGGGGCTTGGCTATCCCAGCCAATCAGAGCGCGAGCTACTTCTCCCATTGTAGTCTATGGAGAGATCGGCACACTGAAATCTCGGCACTCAGCGCCATGCGGCATGAAGTATTAATAAAAAAATTATGTTTATTAAGTGTAAAACATTATCAGATAAAGCGCTGAAACCTTCTCTAAAAAAATCAGTTTAAATCCCTAACAAAGCGTTTGTCGCCGAGACCGGTTTCTACATAGGGAATTGCAAAGAGAGAATCGCCGGGAAATAAAGTTTAAATTTAAATTGTTTAAGCTCTTTGATTGGTCGGCATAAACCAGCCAAACAGAAATAGGAGCGACAGTGGCCCATTATATCCTATGGAGGAGATTTTACCAATCAGAATAGGAGCGACATGTTGGCCCATTCTAACCTATGGAGAAAATATGGGACCAAATCTTTATTCAAAGACGCGGACAGTTCAAAATAAAAGTAAAAGGCAGAACGAGATGATTGTTGAAGCGGCGGGGGCTCGTCCAGCTTAGCCAAACAGTTTTTCACCCCCCCCCCCCCCCCCCCCCCCCACCCCCCCCCACCGTGCCCGCCCGAGCTAACTTTCTATAGAGTTCTATGGGCCATAAACAACAATTCCAAGCGAGCTTGTGATTGGCTAAGTTATAAGAGCCCGCGGTTAATTTGGAACACTGGAGACGAGCGAGCGACGCTCTATGGGTTTTCTAATGCAATCTGAAATAAAATGTACATGGCCGAAATCAAATTATAAGACTACAGAAGTTGTCCGTGTGTAATATTAAAATGAATAATAACTATGGGGGTAACGAAAAAAAATATTAATTCAATAAATATCATGTTTATTTCTTTATTTTCATTATCCAAGGATCAATAGTATGGGTGCAACGAAAATAAAGCAATAAACATGGCGAGATTCATACATGTCGCCCTTGAGTGTAGGGGGGTCTGAAAAGGCCCATGTTATGAGTGTAGAAAGGGTCTGAAAAAATGCATGCTATGAGTGTGAAGGGGTTTGAAAAGGCCAATACTATGGGACACATGTATGAAACATGTATATTAACCTATGGGCAAAAAAGTGCATTTTAGACCAAAACCGTTTCATACATGTGGCCCTATGAGTGTAGGGTTGCTAGAGAAGTAAGAACAAGCCACTTTTCCTTAGCCAGAGAAGTTACAGGGCTAGGGCAATAAATAGAATACTTGTTCCTATTATGGGAAAGTCCACCATGTCTCTAGAAATCTCCCAGTTGTTGTTATTATTATTATTATTATTATTATTATTTAATTTATTTTAGAGCACCATTAATTCCAAGGAGCTGTACAAGCCAAGTTATCTCTATTGAGAGGATAATAATCTAAAAAAAAATAAAAACCTCATACAAAACAGCACAAGGCAATTAATAAGGGCTCAGCTGAACTTTTTATTAACAGCCTAGTCAAATGTAACAAGAAAACTGTAAATATGTTTCCAGATATTGTACAAGATGTATGACTATAATTTTTTATTTTGTGTATACATTTATATTAATTAATAAAATTTCACATACGTGTAATACCTCCTATCCCACGACATCATGCAAGGAAGTCTATTAATATGCCATACAGCAACATAATGGTATAGTATGCCTCCTGTCATTTTAGGAATGGAGAGAGGGACAAAATATGAGATGCACTGCTGGTGCTTCAGCATACCTTTTTTGTAAAGCCAAGCTGTAACACAGCTGAGTTAGCTGGACACAATAACACAACAGGTTTATTGACCTTGTACAGGTATACTGTACTGGTAAAACAACAGCTGTCAACCTGTGTTCCCTGGAACAATCTCTTATATCTATTTCCTCCACTACACAGTCTGTGCTGTGCACCTGAGAGATGGTAATCTCTCTCATCTCAATGTTGTTTTTGAACTAGCTTCTCCCCCAGAGTTTTCCAGGATTTTCCTTTTACTATAATAAATACTATACAGAAAAGATTCCAAAAACGGGTACATAGATAATACTAGAGTATCCGCAAAAAACACGAAAAAAGACTTTAAACCAATACCACAAAAATAAGTGTTTCTTTACAATTATAACTTTTAATAAATATTATAAATAACAAAAGGGACAAAGTGTATACACCTAAATGATATATTCCACAAAATGATATTACATGAATTTTCGGGTAATTTACAAATAACTTAGACGTGTGGGGGTATTGGGACACACTGTAATATCCTACAAAAAACCCTACTTGGCCTATCAAGTCTATAGAGGGAAACATGGGGAAACAGCCCCAAAAGAGCGGCCCCCGGCAGGAACTAGTCCCTAATGCACACTTAACCATTACAATCATTATAGCATAGATTGTCCCATCTGTTTCAGTGGACCCTCTAACACCTATAGAGGGACTTAGATTGAGAACATTCACAATGGGCTGTAAAAAAAACCCAACATGATTCAAACTATTGGGTAGTATTATGATAAATGATACAGATAACCCAACCGAATCTGACCACAAGAGCCTATTATGTCTATTTTAACAAGCGACAGAAGTGGCCAAAAACTGACAGATTTGCCCAGAAAAAAAGCTTTATTTTATGTGGACCGCAAGTAAGTGAACAATGGTCAATACAATTTTGGCAAATTATGTTGTACATGCCTTAAATCCTCAACCAATGGCTGGTTCAGCCAGACTGAGGGGATGATTAATAATTGGAATGCCAACATATAGCAAAGGTTCACTCTGGGCATAAAACAGATATAGAACCTGAACATTATCACCTTAATAGGGATTTCTGATATTGCACACTTTAACACTACTGATCGGGCATTCTTAATCATCAAACTGTTTAACCTTGGTGAGGGGCTTTTCCTGTTGATATCGTCTCACTGGTAACAGTCTCCGGCGTTAACGCCGATAGGTGACGAGTCAACTCCAAATGGAGCACGTCTGTTATACCGCTGGTTGCCGTAGCCCGGAATGCATGTCCGAGCTCACTTTGAGTCCGTCTAAAACTAGTTAGCGCGTCTTCACTTCCGGTATCAGCGCGATTACAAGCTAGGGGGGCTGGCCATTACAGTGTGCCGGAACTATGCAACCCGAGTACTCAGATGGGCAGGCGGATCGCTCTTATGGGAGCAGTATGTAAACAATTCGTGTACTTCCTATATGTAACCAGTTTGTCATCGCATTCTTGGTCCACACTTGCTTTAAAATTATAGTACATTCAAATATCTAGAACAGATCCAAAAGGTATACAGTGTTCACCAGGTGATTCTAATTCTCAATGAACTTCTGGTAGGTAAAATATAAATCCCTCATAAACTAGTGTGTGCGATTGCGTTGGCTTTCATGAGGATCAGTGCGATAGTCGTTAGTCGGCCGTATCGATATGGTTTTCCGATAGTGAGCATCGATTCATGAGCGGATTACACATTAAAGTCTATGGGAGAAGCAACAACTCCTTCATTAATTAACCAAACAAGGCTGGAGAAGCTGATATTAGAACTTCCCCAACTGTCAAATGGATACGTGCTACATTCTTTTGCAACCACACTTAGGTTATAAAAGGTCACAGAAAAAAGTCACAGACCATTCAATATCCCTTGTCTTGTACCACAGCCGGACCCTTAAACCTTGCATCACCAAAATTAAAAAAGTGCAGAAGGCACGGTATGATTTTGAAACATCATGTTAATTGAACTGGACATTGAATATCCTGTCCTGGAACGCTAGATGAGCCCCAAACCTGCAATGTACCCACAGATTTAAAAGTGCCGCAAAATGGTGTATTTCAACCACCATTTTAGTTGAACTGGACATTGACTATACCTGTACTGGACCGCAGGGACTATTGACCCCCTATTAAAACTGTCTGACAACCAGATTAAAAAGTGCCGGGAAAAAGGGAGTATGTATTGTTTATGTTTTTCGTATAATACACGGTATTTTTTGCCACCTTTCAATTCACCTTTGGTGACTATAGAAATTGATGTTTTAAGATTTACGTGGATGCTGGTAAATGAACAAAGCTAGGGTGCGCAAAAAGTCAAAAAAAACTACGTTATTGTTATGTTTTGTATATTACCACGGTATTTTTTGACACCTTTCAATTCACCTGTGGTGACTATTAGAATTGCTGTTTTCTATGATTTACGTGGATGTGCGTCAATGAACAAAGCTGGGTGCGCAAAAGTCAAAAAAACACGTTTCTGTTATGTTCTTCGTTTAATACACGGTATTTTTAGCACTTTCAATTCACCTGTGCGTGGACCTATAGAATTGCTGTTTTAAGATTTACGGGATGCTGCGTCCATTGAACCAAGCTGGGTGCGCAAAAGTCAAAAAAAAAACGTATTCTGTTCATGTTTTGGATAATACCACGGTATTTTTTGCACCTTTCAATTCACCTGTGGTGACTATAGAAATTGCTGTTTTAAGCATTTTCGTGGGAATGACTGCGTCAATGAACAAAGTGGAAAGTGCGCAAAAGCAAAACTACACGATATCTGTTATGTTTTCGTAGAATACACGCTATTTTTTGCTCCTTTCATATTAACCTGTGGTGAATATTAGGAATTGCTGTTTTAAGATTTACGCAGTTGCTGCAGTCACATGAACAATGTGGGTGCGCAAAGTCAAAAAAACACGTAACTGTTATGTTTTAGGTATAATAAACGGTATAATTTTGCAACCATTTCAATTCTCCTGTGGTGAATATAGAATTGCTGTTTTATGATTTACGTGGATGCTGGTTCAAATGACACTGCTGGGTTGCGCAAAAGTCAAATAAACACTACTGTGTTGTTTTCCGGACCGTTCTCGGAGTATTTTTGGCAAAAAAAACATCCTGTGCTGTACAAGATTGCTGTATTGTAATTTAACTGCAAGGTGGCTATATTAACAGTCACAGTTGTAATGGGTAAAATTGAAATTGACCCTATCTGAAAATGTATACTGATAATAAAAAGGGGAGTTTTGCAGCTAACAAAGAGGACCTGCAGTTACTAGAAATTATGTGTATTCCCAAATATAAGTTCAGGCTGCCCATTCATCAGGATATATTTCAATAGCAAAACTGTTAATATTAAAGATATTCCACTACCATTCGTCTTCACTTATGTCTTGATGAACTTTTATCCAGTGTTCTTTATAGATAGAGCTGTCTGTGTTCAGCCCGCGGCCCCCCCCCCCCCGTCCACGCCCGTCGATTTTCAGCGCGTAGGTGTGCTTTAAAAATTCTCTAGCTAACTACATAAATTCTTCAATCTCTAATCTAACTATAATTTGCGATGGATCACAAGTCTTATAGTAGAGGTTCTATGTGCAGAAATAGACTAATTTCGCTGAGCTGTTATGGACACAGGAAGAGCGCAGGTCATTTCCCCTTTGAGACGTGAGGTGACATGAGGCCCTGAACTAGGAAACGTAGGTTTATGTAAAATCGTGGATCTGTGATTTTCCATGCCAATGCTACCATACACATCCCAGTCCATGTCGTCGCACAAACATATCACCTGCTATATTCTGTAATCTGATTGCTGGCCGCCAAAATTACAGGATGCGCCGTAAAAAGGCGCGATCTTAATAGATGATGCTCAGATTTTAACTTGAATTATTAGCATGATCTGGAATTTCAGATCACCTTAAAAACTTGCGATTTCAACTTTGTGATAATAATCGTCAACACTATCCCATAACAACTAAAATAGGAGGAAAAAAAAAAATCACACACTTGTAATTAAAGTGAAATTGACAATTATATAAAATATATATACAGATTTCATCAGATGAAACAACAAAAGTCTAGACGTTCATTAAGCCCAAAGGGATGTTGTTTTGAGCCTAAAAATCCATTGCTCATTTCTTCTCTGCAGAGAAGTCTGTACCAGTTGCCTCCTCGAGAGGGAAGGGGGTGGGGGTGACACCCTATCAAAGGCCTTAAATTTGATGTCTTGAATCCCCACCATGCACATTCTGCACATGGCGTGCCACTGGTGTATCTTTGTTGTGTCTGATAACATTAAGGTAATCCAAGGTATTCATGATCACCACATTTCCCCCTTTGTCAGAGGGCTTAATGGTGATCTTTTTATCCTCGGCACCAAAAGATTTTGTATGCTTAAATATTCTCTTTTACTCACTAATTCCATTTCACTCTAGTATCGTTAATTTTTTCCAACTCCTTAACGTTAAGATGTGTCTAGACGTTTTAAAAGACAGAGAAGGCTATGAGATTCTGGCCAGGAACCCTACTCCAGTGTATCACGAGGAATTGAGGTCCATTATCTTGGAGGACAAGGGTATGGACCTTTTCAGTAGTGATTGAATTGGTTTATATTTTGTTCAACCTAAATTACCCTTAACCAGCACTTTCTAATGGTTTCCAGAAGGTCCACAAAAAATAGTGATCCCATTAAGGGATGACCATTGTGTCAGTTGTAGGGAGTCTTTTGCCTAAGGGTGGGTGAGTATTTTGACAAGATCTTATACACCCTTTGTAAGAAACAACTCCCTTCCATTTACTCGTGTGATTCTATGGACCTTCTTCGTAACTAGAGGGAATTTCTGTCCATAGAACTTGACTATTGGCAAGTATTGACGTAGAGGCATTTTATATTCTTTACCCCACTCAGTGGATTACAGGCTGTGCGATCATTTTTGAGAACAAACTTTCAATTCCTATGACCACAATAGTCTTTGTAATATGTCTGTTTGCAGGTTGTTTTACGCAGAATTTTTTTTCCTTTGACAGTTATGATCTACCACCAGCTCAGGTGGGCACGGACATGGTGTTGTTCTCCTGTGCGCCGGCCTATGCCGACTTGCTCAATGGGCTGGTTGGGAGGATAGGTATGTCTTCAGTAGAAGAGCATTACTTTTGGGACAGATGAAATTATGCTCTGGAAATAGATATCATAGTATGGACATCTTCGTGATTATGGATGGCTACGGCTGAAGAGGTTTAGGGACTTTGTCGATTCTTGATCATTTAACAAGATCTAAAATTTTAACGATTTTAGTATGAGATTAATCCATGCATTATTCCCAATCTTGGATATTTGATAAGAAAAACTGCAACAGGTTACTCTCGAAACCACAATGTTTCGTAAGTCCACATGCAACAAATTCCCTCTTGAGCGTGGGAGAGCAGTCATCCTGTCCCCCTCAAGTGGGGAATTCCTAAAGGACTATATCTTTGATTGTATACGGAAACTGTTCTCAAAATACTGGATTGAATTTAAACAACAGGTCAAGATCTAAGAGGTCGAGATTTCGGGAACCGCGGTTATCAGACAGGGTCCTTAAGGAGGGCGTATCAAACGCCATTAAATGTTACTAGGAGAGAGGCCCTGTTGGTACCTAATATGGAAAAACGTGAGACAGATATGGTATTCAGATTGGTGGGTAACTTTTGTTGGAGATGCGAAAGTGGTAAAGAGATTTATTTCTCTAAGATATTGGGAGGTCCATTAAACTGGTTGTTGACCTAAATAAAGTTGTGGGGGAATATCCCCAATTAACTTATAGGACGTGGCAAAAATTATCCGTGACAGATTGGTACCACAGCCAATATGAAGTACGGCCTGTTAAAACATGGTTGCACAACCACTTATGTGGTTCATTTAAAATGTAGTGGATGTGTTGCATGTGATTTATTCAAACTGAGAAAAATTTTCACAGTAACATACTCGATAGTGACTTTGAATTGAAGAAAGTTTTTTCATCTGTAGGAGTTAGGGAGTTATCTATAAGGGCACGTGTATTTGTGGTCTCGAATACATTGGTAAAATGATCCGAGAATTGCGTAGAAGGGTGGGAGAGCACCTTAATGATATCAGACACAACAAAGATACAACAGTGGCATGCCATGTGCATAATGTACATGGTGGGGATGTCAAGAGCATCAAATTTATGGCTAGAGATGGGCGAATTTCTCAAAAAAATCGATTCGGTCACTTCGCCAAATTTTCCGTCAAATTGTTTTGTTCCGAATTTCATTCGGTAACGATATCGCGTTAAAAAGCAGCTATTCCAGGCTGCACAGAGCCTGCAGGGTGCTGTAGAAACATTGTGCCATGCCTTATATATGCAGGTGGGTGCTTGGTTTGGTCTTCATTATCAATGTTGAGTTTTTGTATGGACTAGCCTGTTGACTGCCGCCGCTCTTTTAGCTATCGAATTCTACTATAACAAAATTTACGGAGCATCTTCAAGAGTGCTATAAACGTACCAAAAATACTCAAGCGGGGAATGTATAGCTCTGACTATAGATAATGTCAGTAAAGCTGGAAATTAACAAGTGAGAGTCAGGTGGCAAACATTAGTGACAGTGTTTGGAGGTGAGGCGCAGCCACAGCAGATGAGGTCCAGGGAGTGGCACAATGACATTCTGGAGGTGGATAGTGGAATGATGTTATTCATCCGTATACTTTCGACTGACAAATAACGTCGGCCTTCTCGAATGGCTCAACAAAATGGCAGGAGTCACGCATGCTGCTGCCACTGGCTGACATCAAAGTTACAAGGGGAGTATTCTGTCTGCCTGGATCATCAATAAATCGTAATGGCCTTTATCTGTTCATACAGTCGGATCAACATGTGCAGGCTGGATTTCAGCGGGTGGCGGAATCATTCGATTATCAGAGTGTGTTGGGGGAGGCCGTTCTTGCCGCTGGCAATCGAGGAGGGTGTTCCTGGCTTTGTTCGAATGGATTAAAGTGCATGCCACAGGTTTCTGGGCCATTTTCAGAAAGTGTTCTGAAGATCGGTGGAAGACTTCAGGAAACCTTTTCACAACAAGATTGGAACACGGCTGCGCCATTGCAGGGCGCAATGGATATCCCTACTCGGTGCAGCTGTTGACGACGCCATGTTACTCCCATTTGTCCGTCACCATGGTTCCGATTTGCTGTTGGCGCGAGAAAGCCACACATGATTTCTTGCTGCATGAGCGGAGCAGTTCCTACCCTGAGTGACTTCGTTCGCGAGGAAAGCCAGGTGTAGTTACTGGGTGACAAGCCTGTGCCCATACACATCGTGGTATTATGGAGCAAGTACTTGTGGAGGTGAGATGGTGGTGGTGGTGGTAGGTGAGGAGGGGCGAGGACATTGGACGAAGGTGCAGCAGTTGGACAACGTGGAGGGTAAAGCGGGTCTCCATGTCCAAGTTGTTGGTGAGCCTGGGCTGGAACACATTCACCCCAGTGGGACGTAATAGGACTTGTATGGCCTGACCGTGGTTAACAGATCCAGCGATTAAGCTAAAGACTGACCCACCTTTGTTATACATATTTATGAAAGATGCTGGTTACTGCCTTTTTGGAAAAAGAAATTACGGCTCTGGAAATCTCAATCTCGGACTCGGCACCAAGCAATTAGTTCTCGGAACGATACAGTGCTCACACACTTTGGAAAGGGGAGGGACATGCGAGTAACAACAACATGGACAGGAGGCCACGAGTCAGTTGCTGCTCCCACCTTAGGATGGTTGGGTCGCATACTGTTGTCTCTTTGCAATCACCTCGCTGAACGACTGCTGGCGCCATGAGCTAGCGCAGAGCAGGAGCCTTCTGGAACTGGGAGTCTGATGTCAAATAGATACAGCTCCCTGATGCAGAGGTGAGTGGAGCCTTGACTGACTGCAATGGCATTGCGTGCCCACCTGGGCCGCTGTGCTTGCTGCATCGTTGAATGCAGCGGCAGGATGGACCACCGTCGATATGAGACAACGTTTCTCACAGCCACCGGGATGGTGAGCTGCATTTGTTGACGCAGGGAGTTGGTGCCAACTGTTAGCTCCCTGGCCACGCTTCACTTTCTGCCCACAGATCTTACTTATACCATTTCGGCTCTCTAGGTGTGCTTAGCCAATGAACTGGCCACCTCCTCGACGTTCGGATTTTACCGCCAACGCTCGCACTGAGTGACTCTGCCGGCGCTGCGTCGCTGTGCCTCTGTGGTGCTTCTTTCTTGGTGATGCGATGCGGGTTTTTTACCGTGGGACGCTGCTATCTAGCTGACTCACGGCCACACGAACCAATTGCTGGATGCGCTGCTGCCTGAACGCGCAAGCTGACGCCTCTTCCCTGACGATGGATGAAGCCTTGCCTCACCCGGCTCCAAGTAGCTGTCGGCTTACATTATCATTATTTGTGTTTCATCGTCACTGCTGTCCTCATCACGGTCTTGGTTTGCCGAGGCTGCACCCTCTCACAACATGACTCCATGCACCACTCTCCACATCTATACTTTGACGCTACTGCAAGAAGCAGGCGATATTGGCCCCCAATTTCTTAGCTGCTGAATGCCCTACTCAATTTGTTAATCCTCGCATATATTGTGGCGCTTGAGCCCAGACCACATAGTAGACTCTCTGGCTGAGGGAACCGGATGGGACAGAGGGGGCTGAGGGACAGGTGAGGGGCTGCTGACCCGCTCCGAGCAATGCAACTAATGGTTGTGTATGAGGTTCCCACCGAACTTATGGTTGGGGTTAGTCAGATGTCCATTGGGAGGAGAGGAATGACCTAGTCATCCATAATCATGAAACCTTGGCAGTGTGAAAAACACACACGGCCGCTAGATGACAGCGGCAGTTGTGGCCTCACGAAAGTGAACCTGCTGCGTCGTCCCCTTGCTGTGCTGCGACCTGGGCCTGTTCCAGGATTGTTTGTGCCACTGACTCTCGCAGGTGAAGTGCATGCCACCTCTCTGTATGATATACTGTTTGTTTCTAAAATGTACCAAAAAAATAGAAATGTTTCGATGTTGTTATTCTGTATATGATAAAATATACACTGTTTTGATCCAAATGAACCAGTAACAAGCTTGGGTAACCATTGGATATAAATTGCGCTCCACAATGGGCCAGGAAAAATTTACTTGTATGTGTCCGTTTTATAAACACTGTGTTGTTTTAATAAATGTAAATAGTACATACAGGCTTAATTAAACCTTCGGATAATAATTAGGCTACAGGAAATATGTATATATTTTGGGTTTGAAAAAAAAGATGGATTATTTTTGTCAGCACACCGGCAAAACAATGCTTAATTAACATGGAGTAAATTGCCGCAAAAGAAATTGAGCACGTGCACACACATAAATAGTATAGCTTTGTTAGCAGTGCTTTCAATTGCCATCTACCAGTGTATGTCTTCGCCATCTCAACAAAGAAGATTATACAGTTGTTAATTAACCTTTGTCTTGTGAATTAGGCTAAAGAGTAAAATTTTATATATTTGGTGTTGAAAATAGATGGTTTATTTTTTCAGCACAACCAGCAATACTATGCTTAATTTAACCCTGGATGTTAATTGCCTGACCAAAGAATTGAGACCGACAAAATAGTTCGCTTTGTTGCGATGTTACAATTGCGTGTTTTCTAAGCACATACATATAGTAGATTCTAAAGTTGTAATTAACCTTTGCTTGTGATATTAGGTACAGGAAAAATTTATATATTGTGGCGTGGAAATAGTCGGTTTATTTTTGTCAGCACTCCAGCAAAACAACGCTTTACTTAAAAACCAATGGTTGTAATATTGCGCCAATAGTAATTGAGCGCACATCAATAGTAGCTTTGTAGCGTGTTACATTGGTGTTTTCTACGCCTCTACTACAAGAGATACAATTGTAATTACCTTTGATTGTGAATTAGGCTACAGGAAATAACTGTATCATATTTTGGCGTTGAACAAAGATGGTTTCTTGGGAAGTCTGACACAGTAAAAACAAAGCTTAAGTAACCCTTGGATGTAAATTGGCCCCAAAGAATTGAGCGCAAAATATTGGTAGATTGTAGCAGTGTTACCAATTGCGTGTTTTCTAAGACCACACTAACAAGAGATACTGTTGTTATTACCTTTGCTTTGAATTAGCTACAGGAAAAATTTATATATTTTGGCGTTGAAAAAGACGGTTTCTGGGGTCAGACACCAGCAAAACAAACGTTTTATTATCCCCTGGATGTGAAATTGAGCCATAGTAATTGAGCCGCACAAAATAGTAGCTTTGTATGATGTTACAATTTGCATGGTTTTCCTACTCCACACAACAAGAGATACAGTTGTAATCTAACCTTTGCTGTGAATTAGGTACAGGAATAATTTATATATTTTGGCCGTTGAAAAATGACGGTTTATTTTTGTCAGCACACCAGCAAAACAGACGCTTAATTAACCCTGGATGTAAATATTCCGCTATTAGAATTGAGCCGCACAATAATAGTAGTTAGTAGCGTGTACAATTGCGTTGTTTTCTACGCACACAAACAAGTGATTCAGTTGTAATTAACCTTTGCTTGTGATTTAGGCTTCAGCAATAATTTATTTATTTTGGCGTTGATAAAGTCGTTTTCTTGGGGTCAGAACAGCTGCTAAAAACATCGCCTTAATTAACAACCTGGTTGGTAATTTGCGCAAAAGGAATTGAGCGCACAAAATAGTTGCTGTGTTGCCGTGTTACATTTGCGTCGGAGTGTGTTTTTACAGCCAAACAACTGAGAATACAAGTCTGTTATTAAACCGTTGCTTGTGAATTAGGCTTACAGGAAAATGGTATAATTTTGGCGTTGAAATAAGAAGGTTTCTTGGGTCAGCACTCCATGCAAATACTACGCTTAATTAACCCCTGGATGTAAATTCGCACATTTGAATTGAGCAGCCAAATATTGAAGTGGTATTTGTATTGTAAAAACGCTGTTTCTTTAAATGAATACAACAGGAACTGGTTTAAAGATCCACTTGGATATTGAATGTATATGCAGCTGCAGTGGACGCACACTGGATTTCAGATCCAATACCCCAAAAAATTTGAAATAGAACATTAAGAGAACAGTCTCTGAGACAAGCTGAGACACCCCACAGAAATCGCTATATAAAATCAATTCTTCAGTAAGAGCTATCAGCCGCGGCAGCACCTTCCCCTGATGAGCAGAGTGAGAGGAGTGTGAGCTCCCGGCGTCGCCCCCAGATTTTATATAGTGCGGTGACGTCACAGAATCCCGCCGGTCTCTGATTGGCTTCACCTCTGCACATGTCATGCAGGCTATGCCCTTCTTCCTCCCAGAGTGCTTTGCCCCATGTAGCGCCATGTGCTCGCAGCCATTTTATCAATCAAAAGCACACTTCGTTTCCACCGAAGTACCCAAAGTTCGACTTCGTTCCGAACCGAAGTTTTCCTGAAATTCTAAACGAATTCCACTTCGTTAGAATCGATTCGCCCATCTCTATTTATGGCCATTGATGGGGTGCCCCCCCCCCCTCCTCGAGGAGGCAACTGGGACAGACTTCTCTTGCAAAGAGAAATGCAGTGGATTTTTAGGCTCAAAACAACAGCTCCTTTGGGCCTTAATGAACGTCTAGACTTTTGTTGTTTCATCTGATGAATCTGTATATATTTTTATAGATTTGTCAATATTCACTTTATTACAAGTGTGTGATTTTTTTTTCCCTCCTATTTTAGTGTAATGGATTCTATTGTACCTACCAGAAGTTCATTGAGAATTAGTTCACTTGGCGGTACACTGTATACCTTGGATCTGTCTAATATTTGAATAGGTCTATAATTTATGCTTTGTGGACCTTAAATCGCCATGACAAACTGGTTACCATTAGGTAGTACACGCAGTTTTACATACTGCGTCCGTATGAGCGATCCGACTGCCCTTCTGTGTACTCGGGTTGCTTAGTTACGGCACCTCTGTGTTGCCGCCCCCTTGCTGTGACGCGGCGCTGATACCGGAAGTATGTCGCGCTAACTTGTTTTAGACGCGACTCAAAGGAGCTCGGCATGCATTCGGCTACGGCAACCAGCGGTATACAGGACGTGCTCCGTTTGGAGGTAACGCATCACCATCGTGTCTAGACGCCGGAGACTGTTACCGACGATACACCAGGAAGCCCTCACCATGGGTTATCAGGTTTGATGTTTATGTATGCCCGGAGCAGGTAGTGGTTATTGTGCTATATCAGAAAGCCCTTATTATGGGATATCAGGTCTGATATCTGTCTTATGCCCAGAGTGACCTTTGCTAGTTGGTGGCATTCATTTATTCATTTTGAATCTTCCCCTCAGTCTGGCTGACAGCCATTGGGTTTGAGGATTTTAGGCATGTACAACGTAATTTGCAAATTGTATTGACCATTGTCACCTACTTGCGGTCACATTATATAAAGCTTTTTCTGGGCGTTCTGTCAGTTTTGGCCACTTCTGTCTGCTTGTTAACATAGGACATAATAGCTCTTGGGGCAGTTCGGTTGGGTACCTGTATCTTTTCATATACTACCCTATAGTTTGATCATGTTGTTTTTTTTTTCAGGCCCAATGTGAATGTTTCTCTACTAAGTCCCCTGATGAGGTGTTAGAGGGGCACTGAAACATGAAATCCTATTGAAAGAGGAAAATAAAACATTAGAAAGTACCTCCACAACGCTAAATAACTTGATAGAACAAGCATCAAAATTTAGAGGGGACCCTGACTTTACCAGGAGAGAACAAAGCCTACAAAACTCTATAGAAAAATATCAGACAGGACTAAAGGCACGGAAACGTAAACAATATCTAAGGGACCTCCAAGAATTTAAAGAAGGGAGAGCCTTCAATTTTTTAAAATTGAAGCCCACCACCCCTAGAGAAGTATTGTCATCTGACGCAGAATCTTCAGATACCAACTCACAAACTACTACAAGATCTAGGGGAAGATCAAGAGGGACTAGATCTAGAAAATGGGGACCACGCCAGAATTCAGGAGGAAGGGGAGTATATATGGATTATTATGCCTCCTCATCCTCTGGCAACTCCAATACACCTCCCCCTTTTTTAGAGGGATGGAGAGGCCCCGCATCTGGCCTGAGACATCGTCAGAAGTAACAACACCAGATCAGCATCAGATAATTAATCTTACAGATAGACAACTAAGTAGTAGAGAATTACAGATTCTACAGAGGGGTCTGACCTTTGTACCCACCACCAAGTATAGTGATTTTTCATGGATCAAAGATGTACATCTATTTGTGCGTAAGCTCAAATGGCATAAATTTTTTAAAATCAAAGATAAGATCGAATGCCAACAGTTGGGCGTCACGACACAGGATCTGGAAGGTATACGCACTCTAGTGTCCCTTATGGAGGAGGAAGAAATTAGAGAGGGACAAACTAATTTGAAGCTTAAAAGTAGGAGAATGCCCCCGAGTCAGCTGGATACACATGAAATTGATTTATTTTTACAAATAGTCTCAAAAGAACTTCGTGATCTAGGCGAACAGAGATTACCATTCCACAATAATCTCAGTAGAGAGGAATTAGAAGCGTTGTCAGCACTGGAACGAGATAAGTCTATTATCATCAAACCCTCCGATAAGGGGGGAAACATAGTCATATTAAATCATGACATGTACAAACAGATGTGTAACGATCTGCTTAAGGACAAAAGGTATTATGATATCTTACCTATGGATCCAACAACAGCCTTCACTATAGAACTAGAGAGGATACTCGTGGAGGGTTTAGAAATGGGTCTTATATCACAAACAGAATTTAAATTTATGATGCCTTCTAACCCTCAAATACCGACTTTTTACTCGATCCCTAAGATCCATAAGGGCTGTACCCCACTTAAAGGTAGACCCATAGTTTCAGGTGTGGGATCAATTACGCAAAATGTAGGGATCTATATTGATAACATCTTACAGGATTTCGTAATTACATTGCCTTCTTACATAAGAGATACTTCAGATCTTTTGCGTAGACTAGAAGGGATCAGCGTTAATAAAGAAGTACTATTGGGCTCCATAGATGTTGAAAGCCTATACAGTAATATTCCACATGAAAAAGGTATCCAGGCAGTTGAATATTTTTTGTCCACAAGAAGTATAGAATTTCAGGCTCACAATGCTTTTGTCATTAGACTACTTGATTTTGTACTACGGCATAATTACTTTGTCTTTTGCAACAAGACCTTCCACCAGCTCAGGGGCACCGCAATGGGTAGCTCCTGCGCTCCCGCATATGCAAATCTGTTCCTGGGCTGGTGGGAGGCTACCTTGATATCTCAACCGGGAGATGATCAATGGCCCCCCCAGATATTATTTTGGGGGAGGTACATCGATGACATCATCATTCTCTGGGAAGGTACAAAATGTCATTTTGGGGAGTTTGTTGCACAACTCAATAAAAACAATGTCGGTATGCACTTCACATTTGAAATGCAGGAGAGATGTTTACCTTTTCTGGATGTGCTTATTATCAAAGATCTGAATGGTAACATTCATACAGATATATATAGGAAACCTACAGCAACTAACAGCTTGTTACACTGGAGAAGTTACCATCCATTACCCTGCAAGAGAGGAATACCGAAAGGTCAATTTTTGAGAGTCAAGAGAAATTGCTCCAGAGATGAGGATTTTAGGAGACAGTCAGGTATTTTGAGAGAGAGATTTCTCAATCGAGGATATCCTACAAAAGTCCTGGAATCAGCCTTTAGGCATGCACAAAAACAAAATAGGACAACTCTATTACAGGGTAAGCCCCAGGTAGATAAAGAGACCAATAGAGCACGTATAGTTGCAACCTTTGATGATAGAAACTTAGAAGTAATCAATATCCTCAAAAAATATTGGGGTATCTTGATGTTAGACCAGGATCTAGAAGGATATCTTCCTCCAACCCCCTCGATAACCTATCGGAAGGGTAGATCCATCAAAGATAGACTGGTCCATAGCCACTATACACCAATACCCTCTCAAGGCACCTGGTTAGAAAGGAAACCGATGGGCATGTTTAAATGTGGGCAGAGATGTGTAGCCTGCCCATATGTACAACAAACCAAGTCCTTTACAAGTGCCTCAAATGGAAAGCAATTCTTTATCCGTGATTTTGCCAATTGTAGGACAGAAGGAGTAGTTTATATGTGTATATGCCCCTGCCCACTCAATTATATTGGAAAAACAAGAAGAACATTCAAAAGAAGGGTGGGCGAACATCTGGGGGACATACGAAATAGAAGAGACACACCAGTAGCTCGACATGTGTGGGAACATCATAATGGTGAATGGGAATCTCTGCGTTTTTTGGTTTTAGAAGTTGTAAGACCATCCCCTAGAGGAGGAGAATGGGACAGACGAATTCTGTGTAAGGAGGCCCAATGGATTTACCGTATGGATTCTGTTCAACCAAAGGGCCTAAATGAGACTTTGCAATTCGGTTGCTTTATTGAATAGACTCTACTTTGTATCTGTTCACATTGCTTTGTTTAGTTCGCACTCTTCACAGAGGACCACTATTGATTCTTTAAGCTTGACCTATGAATATGTATCAGTATCATATTTTTAATTATTCATCATATTCATTGATTGCCTACAGATTGATAATTTATGTCAGCTGAGGACAATGAATTTTTTGTACCCCGTATGTTGTTTTTTGGCTCCGCTCTAAGCCCGTGTCAAACCATGTATGCTATGTATTTTGCTTGGTGAAATCATTCACAGATGTTCCGCCACATTAGTCTTTTACCATCATACATCATGGCAGATGAAGTGACGTTATTAAAGGGTACATTCGCCAAGCCGTTGACTGTGTGGCTGTTAGTCAGTGAGTGCAGTTGGGAGTACACCTGAATTCTAAGGTAACTGGGATTATAAATATAGCGCTGATCCCGGGAGTTTGGTTAGGAAACGGCATCTGTGTCTTCCTGACATGCGCAGTGTACTATTCTGAACGCCGGGCGCCGCGTGGTTTGAGCCGGCTTTCGGCATATGCGCAGTGTCGATTCCGGCCGTGCTAACCGGAAGTGACATGGCATTCCACTTCCGGACATGCGCAGCTGAATATCCGGAACGCCGGATAATCATGAGCAGTGAAATCTGCAATGAGAACCTGGAAACGGGCATAAATCATTACCATCTATGTGCAAACACTGGGGATCTGTATATTATACATTTGCGGGGTCATTTAAGACATATAAGGGAGACAGAGATAATCCTTCTCTGTATCCCTCTTATCTTGGGTGCCAGCATGCTAGAGGAGCTGCGGGATTCATCGTCGTTATACCCGGCAGCACTTAAGCTAAGTATCGATTCATTTATCCAACTTGAATGAGAAGTATATGCGTTGTATATAGCGTGTTCTTTTTCCACAGCGAATTTAGAATCCCCTGATGAACCCTAATATAGTACGGGGGAAACGCGTCGGGATAGCTGGGATATAAAGGTGTTTATACACGCATGTAGTGACATTGCCTGTCATTAAAGCGGAGCCGCTCTTTGTCGGGGCGATTACTCCACTGACGGACAGTGCACAGTGTGCTGTATCATCTAGGTATGTAGTGGTAGTATATAGGGGTTAGGATATTAATATTTTAGCAATTCTAGTAAAAGTTATGTTTTAACAGGGATTATTATTTGCAGTGACATTGTTGGGACAATCTAGCTATATGTTGTAGGGTTAGTGTGCATTAGGGACTAGGTTCCTGCCGGGGGCACTCTTTTTGGGGCTGTTTCCCCATGTTCCCTCACAGGACGTGATAGGCCAAGTAGGGTTTTGTAGGATATTACTGTGTGTCCCTATACCCACACACGTCTAAGTATTTGAATATACCCGTAATTCATTTTGTGGAATATATAATTTAGGTGTATACCCTTTTCCTTTGTATTTTAGATATTTATTAAAAGTTATATTTTAGAGAAACACATATTTTTGTGGTATTGGTTTTCCTTTTACTATGCCTTTTCCTAGCTTTCTTGAGACACTTATTGGAAGGAATGGGAGTTGCCAGCTCCAGCTTTCCATTTTATTAATATGTTAAGAAAACAACAATTCTCAACATGTCCTGAAGGTTTTTAACTATCAGAGTATGAAAATAATTGTAGTTTTCCAACTGATGGAGGTACCTTTAATTATAGGCTTAGGCAAGCAGTGCACAAGACTGTAGATGTAGAAGATTTGTTTACCTAGTCATGGAAATGTTTAAGTATAGACCTTACTCCTCTGTATTTGCCTAGCCTCCTCTCCTGTGGTCAGTGTGCATAGCCCTAGCCTGTTCCTGCAGCTATACTGCATGTATTGCAAAACTGGAAAGTGGGGTAAAGATTCAGGATCAGGCATCTAGGAGTACTTGCTGCAAAAACATTGATGTGGACTTTGTGGTGAGTAGGGGCATGGCTATAGTAAGGCAACTATGCCATGGTAGGGAGAGAAAGTTGAATACTGAGCTGGCTAAGTTTAAGGTTTGTTCAGGTATTCTCTCTTGCCCTATCAGACATTGGGCCTGGTAAGACACAAGTGCATTCTGGGTGGGATGATTTCAGAGGGAGCCATCCAATAATCATGTAGAACCAAGCAGGGTTGCCATTTTAATTTCTTGTAGTTGTGCACAATACTAGCTTAACATCCGACAGTTGTTATAAGAAATGTCTAACCCAGAATGCATCTTTCTATGAGTGATATCAGCCCTGGTGGGAAATTATATCTGGACAATCCCTTTAAAGTACTGCTACCTCCTGCTTGGCCTACCTTTTAGTCATGACTTACTACCATGAAATCCTGATCAGTTCAGCGCTGGGCTGGAACTTTAAAGGATAGATAGCGGGTCATGTAGAAGACCCTCAAAAGACAGCAAGACGCAGACTGAAATTTATGACTAAAATGATGGATCTGGTAGAGTAGGGAGTAGTTACGGTTTGTTTTTCTGCTTGAAAATATCTTCTGCAGTAAAAGTCAATTAGAGAAAAGCGATCAGCACCAAGGTCCATGATAATCCAGTACACAAAGAGTAAATTGTGGCACTCACTATTCCAATCTAAGCATAAATTTATTCCAGAGTTACAAAATACAGCAGGCGGGGATACATAGAAAGAGTTTGCCTATTATTAGGCGAAACTTACACTTAGATTGGAATGGTGATCCTCATTCAGGGAACTGGCCTTTATTTCTGGGAGTTCCCAGTTTGCGTCTGCATAGTAGTTGCTTACTTAGCTTGCTTGCTCATTAATTTTCAAGTAGATGATTTGACAAAGATGCAGATGAGAAGAAGGAAAGAGTGATGCCTTTACTTGTCTGATTAAGATGCCCAGCTTTATACAATTGCGGAGATTTCTCCATTCATTGCAAATCTGTCCATGATTATAATTAGATGAGTACTAATAACTACTCATAACTGAACAGGAAGTGTCAGTGATCACTGTGAACACCCGGAAATTAGAAATGAATTACTAAATGAATTACTAATGAAAAATCTCCTTTACTATCACAGTATAATGAATGCCATACACAAATGATACTTGGTTTTAGAATTTCTAGGCTGAACACTTTAAAGTGGAACATTGTTACATGTACAGTAAAATTACATATCACACTCTTATTGGTGTAATTAGAAAATTAAGGAAAAATAGTAGAAATTTGTGACTGGCAATATCAGCTCTTATGGTAAGTTTATTCCAAGCTTGTTCAATATCCCAGGATCTCCTGGATATTCTTCAGCAGCAGGACAAGTGGGCCTTCTAAAAATATAGCTCCCCTACAGCAATCATGTTATTTTAGCACACTCAAAATAGGGTAAAAAAATATTTTTAAAAAAATGTAACATGCAAATTAAAAATAGGTTACTGTAATTAAATATAGGTCCCTTTGGCTGTCATGAGGCAATGTAACTGCGATACATACTTTTTCATTGCCGGTGCCCAATTACCTTTTGGTGTAAAACATTTAAAAGGAAATGTCTCATTGGAAGCTGCTGGTAACAGTAGTTACTAGGGGGGTTAGAAAAGTTGGCAATAATGCGTCATTAAAAAAAATGGCACCAATGTAATACCGAGTTCCAAGAGAAAAAACCCCATTGCTTTTTACAGGATCTCTGCTGCTGTAGATTAGGTCCCCCGAGGTGCCTGCACTTTGAATCTAAAATGAACAGCCCGTTCAATACCAAAAATTTAAAAGTGAGTTAAAATTTTAATAAAATTTCTATAGAATAAAAAAAAAAATTTTGTTTTTAAAGATAAATTGTTAAAAGGGTATTTCAAAAAAAGGGTACAGAAATTAATTTATATTCATCATAATTATACACGGGACCCCGAGCAAAAATGGACATGGGTAAAATAAATTTGCTGGCATTGCATTTTAAAGGGTTGGGAAGAGCGGGTTAAAGCGGGTTTTTAGAGCCGTGACACAGAAAAGAAAATGAACCAAAAATTTTTTAGCGATTCCACATATGGTTTGAAGGAGCCTAGCCAACTGAGAGTCACACCCACCGGAGAAGGTAAAAAAAGGAAAGGGGGGGGGGAAGCCAGGGGGGAACCCGGGGGCGGAGCCACAGCCCTTGGGAAAGAGTCTTTGGGGGTAGAAGGCCATGGCGGGCCATGAGAGAACCATTGAGGCCTAACTCTGTCCTAAATAAAGGAAGGGGACCAACCCCCTTTCATCACAGACTTTTCTAGGGGTAACTAGATACATTTTGGTATTGTATTTTATGCTTTGAACTTGTAACGATGTTATTGTTAAATCCTTTGAAGATTGTAAAAAAAATTTTTTTTTTCTTATATAAAGAAAGGTGTTAAGTTTAAAGAATAAAATTTTGTTAAATAAAAGTAAGGCCAAGGTCTGCCCCCAGTCAAACGGTGATCATAGATCTGTTATCTTTCACTAATAAAATATATTTTTTCTCTAACCGTATATTTCTTACATAAATGGCGAGTTGGGCCAATTTCTGAGTCTTTCCGCTTGAGGAGGGGAAAAGAAAGAAACCCACTAATGTGATTTTTTTCAAGTTCAAGACAAAGTCAAATTGGACCTGGGAGTTTGATCGGATTCAGATCTGATAGTCAGGGGTTTTCATTGGAGGTTCAAGCTGAGGAGAACCGTGATAAAAAGGTTTTATTGAATTATACGAAAAACATTTATACAGTTGAAACCTTTGCCAGTGATAAACAGTCAGTTTTACAGTCTGCAGGATGGTTTGTATAATGATTGTGAAAAATTAATAAGGAATAGATGCAAAAAACTTTTTTTTCGGGCAAAGAAAGACAAAAAATGAAAATTTTTTTTAAATTTGGTAAAAAGTCATAAATATGTCGGGACAATCTCAAAATAAAGCTAAAAGGGGCCCTAAGTGATAGGAAAACAGAGCCAGAGGAAACCACAATGTTGTGATTTCCCTCTGTAAATAAATTTCACAGACTGAAAAATAGATAAAATGACCAAAAAATAGTGGGGTTCAAACACAAAAAAAACCAACACAGAAAATAGGGGTATATTGAACTGGAGGTCGACTGAATTGAAGGGTTATTCAAAGAAACCCTTGAAATCAAAGGGGCTAATGGAAAATTTAAAAAAAGCAGAGACATTGGACGAATATGTAAAAAATCCAGATACAAAAAATAATCTGCAGTTTTAGAAATTCAAAAATTTTTGAAATTTTGGGGAAAGATAAATTTTGGCAATAGGAAAAAAAATAGAGTGTTTTCATCATTGGTTCCTCAAATTTTTTCCCAGGATTTACCCTTTAAAAAATTTTTTGATAACGCTAAACAAAATTTTTGACGGGCTAGGGTTTTCTTATTTTTTGTTTTTTTGAGATTTACCGACATATGAATTAAAAATCAATTACAAATTGGAAGAAAAGAGAGTCCCTTTTCTTTCCTTTTCCTTTTATAAAAGGGCCCTATCAAGCATTTTTGATAATTTGAAACCATTTTGAAAAAAAACAATTTATCAAAAAATTTAGTAATTTCATCCCGGCATCTTTTGTGTTTATTGCATCAAAAAAATATTTTACTTGGGGCTGCTACATTTTTGAATATTTTTGGGAAAGCCCAAACCAAATATTTTTTCCCCAAAAAATAGCTCAGGGAAAAAGTAAAATGGCCCCAATAAACAATTGGGTCAGTCATAAAAAAAATGTCATCTTTTCAAGAAAGGAATTTAAATGAAAAAATTTATGATCACAAGAAATGAATTGCATTTAGACAAATTCCTTAAAATTTATCAAAAATAAAAAATTATCAACATTGACAAAAATTACCCTTTCTAAGGATAAATTTTTAAGTTTTCCACCAGGAAAAAAAAAAATTTCTATAACATCCCATATTCAAAGAACACAAAATAAAAAAATTGGTCAGTGGGATTAATGAAGGAATCTTTTTTTTTGACTTCTAATTGGTATTTTGGGAATTTTAAAAAATTTTTTGGAAAAAAATTTTAATTTAAAAATTGGGAAAAATTTTAAAAAAAAAAAAAATTTTGGGACTTATTTGGGTAAAGAAAAACAGCTTAAAAAGGGGATAAGGTCGGGTTTTATCCTTGCTATAGAATAATTTAAAATTTTTGTGACAGTATCAAAAAGTAGTTTTTAAACAGGAGTTTTAAAAATGACATATATGTATTTTTATCTCTCTAAAAAATATATCTTAATGGGTATGTTATCATGTATAAAATTTATATATAATATTTTTATGTGTACATATACGAAAGGTGTAAACTAGTACTTTGTGTAATATATATGATTCTCCACTATGGAAAAGAGGCTGATTATGTCATCCCAATATGGATAGGGAGAGAAAGATAGATATGAGATAGATAGCTAAATGATACAAGATAGATTACAAGTTATTTTGAAAGGTTTAAATAAAGAATTTATTATTTAAATTCTTTTGATTTTAATAAAATTAAAAAAGACTAAATAAAGTGAAATAACATTTTATCTTTATCCTCTGCAGATTGATTAACTGTAAATTTTTTTGTATCTTTAAAAAAACTGCTTATGAAACACTAAAAATTTCATTTTTTTCAGAGAGGCTGTTCTGAAGACATTGCCACAATTTTTAAATTATTCTTTTTTAATTTAAAAGTTTTGTAATTCTATATTGCATGGTGTGATAAAACTTTTTATAATTTAAGGTTTTTATAACCTTTTAAATTGGGGTTTTAAATTAAAAATAATGTACTCACAATTGGGGGTGCTTGGAACATGTCCTGTAAGTATCCATTTTGGGGAAAGGATTAAAGGGAAGAAAGCAATGGCACAGGTAGCACTGGATTTGGGACAGTACAAAGCAACAAAAGTTCAAACTTTTTTCCCAAGAATACAGAGGAAAGGTTTTTTTTGTTCCTTTCAATCCCAGCAGGCCATAATTTTAGACATCAAAATTTTTTGATCCTCAAGTAAATTTTTTTTATATATTTTAGTTAAGATGCGCATTGTTTTTTAAAGTAGAGAAGATTTAAAAAAAGAAACCCTTTAAAGGTTTAAAGGCTATGTTCCAGGGGTTTAAACGCGGGGCGAATTTCGCCCCCCAATTAGCCATGTGGACGGGGGGGGGGGCGGGAGCGGGGAAGTGAGCGGGGGCCCCGGCACTTGCCGCCCATTTACAATCCTTTTCCCCGCGGGCTAACGCCCCCTAAAAATGCATGTCAATTATTCCCCGCCCGGCGGGTTTGGGGGCGGGGGGGGGAGGAGAGAATCCTATTTTCTAAGAGAACGTGAATTAGTAAGAAGGGCCATTTTCGGCCCTAATTGGCGCACTTTTGGGGCGTAATTATGGACCGAAATAGCCCATTTTAAGCCGTGTAACATGGCCTAACAGTTTAATTAATTAAGAATGACGTAAATGATTGACAGCTGCAGCGGGTTGACTGAGGGTGAGTGAAAGGGGCTTGCCCAAAAGGGGACTATTTTAAAAACGCTGGAGAGCTTCAAAGAGAAGACTTAGACAAATTTTATTTTTTTTCAATTTTTTTCTTTTCGATAAAATATTAAGGGGCACCTTTTACTATTACCCACTATCAATTACCTATTATCTATTACTTGATATTTTTGATTATAATTTTTTTATTTTTAAGTTGTTTTTCTTCTTTTTTAATTTTTTTTTTTCCTATTTTGCATTTTTCAAGGGGTTTTTAACAAAAATTTTTTTTTTGGGGGGGACAGACATAAAAATTTTTAAAGGTTTTAAAAAATATTTTTGGGGTTTTTAAAATTGACAGTGGGGCATTTTACATGGGTATATTTATTTAAACCCAAAATTTTCAATTTTAAGTTTATACTATTCACAATTCTGCACATTTTATTTTAAAAAAAAAACATTTTAAGTTAAATGGTGGTAAAAATATAACTTTTGGTTTTTTAATCAAAGTTAATTTTATTTGTTAAGCATGAAATTTTCATAGCTAACTACAATAAAATCTGATTTATGAATCACTGTTATAAAGAGAGTAAAAGAGCAAATGTGGCCTGCCTTTTTTTAAGTGACTTCTTTTAATGGGAAAAAAGCCCTTTACAGCAATTCCCCAAAAAGAACAATTTTATGCTGGGATGAGTGAACAAAAACAGTTAAACTTTTCAAATAAATTTACAGTGAAAGTAAATATATAAATAAATATGTATTTATTTATAAAAAAATTTTTTATATCTTTTTTAAATTTTTTTATATATTTTTTTCATTTTTTTTAGTATTTCAGACTAATTAAAGTCAAACTGATTTTTCGATTAAAAAAAAAAGGATCAATGGTTATTATAACAAATGGGAAAGGAAAAGAACAAAAGGTTTACACTACAGAGTGATTGTACATGGTTCATGGGGTTTTAAACGGAAGTGGTTCATTATTAATTTTCCCTGGGAATAATACAATTTTTCACAATTGGGTTTTTGGGTCAATGTGATAGAGATAAAATCACAAAAGGTTTTACAAATGGTTTTTTTGCACAATAACACACTTGTCAACAAAAAGGGCAACAAAGGGCATTATTTAAACTTTTAGGGGTTTTAAAGGGAAATAAAGATGTTTATATAAAATGTTCATTTTAAAAAAAAAATTAAAGTTTGGGTCACAAATTATTTTGAAAACCATATGAAAATATAAAGAGTTTGAATGATTTTAATTGGTTTAAAATTTGACATAATAAAAAAAGTATGGTACTTTTATTTAAAATTTTAATAAAAAATAAATAACATTAATATATTAAAACATGTTAATGTTATAAATTAAAAGGATTTTTTCTCCCCACAGGGGGTTTTAAAAGAATCTGAAAGAAATTTTCTACACTTCCTGGTTCAGACATTTTTCAAACCCAAAACTTGTACAGCATAAGTCCATGCTTTTCAGATGAAAAAGATTAGATTTGCTTTTACTACTCTGAAGGACTTCTTTTCTATCCCCAAAACAAAAAACCCTAATTTCAGAGCTTTTATGAGTAAAACAACTTTTTTTCTGTCTGCAGCACAGGACACTGACTGACACTGCTGACCTTTAGACTCACCTCTTTATTCCCTTTTAACAAACACCCAGGGGGGATTTGTTTACAGGTGGTTTTTGAGGGAACGAAATAGCCATGGGGGTAATAAATTCACTTTAAAACTCTTTAGGGAAAACAGAGGAACAATGCAAAAAATTTGGGAAAATTCTTATTTTTGTGTTTCCCACAAATTTTAAAGATTCTTTTTAGCGAGACAACCCCTTTTAAGGGTTCAAAAAAAGAAGCAGAAGTTAATAAATTATTATATTTAAATTTTTTAAAAACTTTATAAGTTATTAACGAAGTTTCCAAGTGGCAAAGCAATATATATTTGTAAATGATATATATGGTGGATTTTGATAATCACAGATCAAAAAGTATAAAATTTTTAGGGGGAAAAGATTCAATCAAGATATTTAAAATAAAAAAAGTTTTAAAATTTAAAAAATTTACAAGTTCCAAGAAGAAAAAAGGTACCTGAAACCGTTTGAATGAATATGCTTTATAATGATATTTTAAAGAAAATGTTTTTTATTAATGTATTATCAACACTCTTTAGAAAAATTTGATTGGTGGGTTCAGTGTGATTTGACTGGACTGGTTTTCAACCCCCCTACCTATTCTATGATAAAAAAGATGTAATTGACTTCTTCATGAGAGCAAGCAACAGCGCAGCCTGGAGCCACCCTGATTTAAAGCTGTTGAAAAGTGACGGGGAAAATCAAAAAAGTTTTTCCCAAATTTCCAGAATGGGCCCATGGGGGTAGCAAATAAATCCCATGTATGGACTCTGATTTTTTTTTTACAGATGGATTTTTTGGACGTTTGGACTTTTAGACTGTTATGACTTTTTCTAAGGAAAATGAAGAAAATTTATTTTATAGAGACTGTGTTCATGTTTTTTGCACAATAAAAGAAAAGTCGTCAAAGATTTGGGGCAGAAAACTTGATCTAAATTATCTTCTACCATAACATTCATTTTTAAATTTTAAATTTGATATCATAGACATTTTAATGATGTTGAGGATTCAAAATTTATAAATCACCCCAAGGGGGGAAATTTTAAAAGGTATTTCAAGTAAAAGGTACAGAATTAATTTTAATTCATCATATATTTTAAACAGCACCATGAGACATGGACATAGGTTTAATAAAGTTTTTTGGGATTGCTATTTTTAAGGGTTGGGGAAGAGTGGTTAAACGGTTTAGAGCCGATGACATCAGAAAAAGAGGGGAAAAATAAAAATTTTAGTGTATTCCCATATGGTTTGAGGTGTCCTTAGCCAACTGAGGCACACCCCCGGAAAGTTATATAAGGGGGGGTTTGGGGAAGCCAGGGTGGAACCAGGGGCGGAGCCAACAGACCTTGAAAGATCTGGGTGAGAAGGGCCCTGTGGGGGCCATGAGAGAAGCCTTGAGGCCCAACTCTGGTCTCTGAATGAAGGAAGGGACCACTCACCCATTCAACACAGACATTCATAGGGTAACGTAAAAACATATTTGGTTTTTTTTTCTAGCTTTGTAAATTAACAATGTTAGTTATAACCTTTTAAAATTGTAAAAAAAATTAATTTTTTTTAATAAAAAAGGGGTATAAATATTACGAATCTAGATTCGTTAAATAAAAGTAAGGCCCCAAGGTCCACCCAGCACCCCGGGGAATAGATCTGTTTTCTTTTCATAATAAATATATTTTTTTCTCTAAAAGTAATTTTCTTACTAAATATCTAAAGAAAAAGCCAAAAATACATTATATTATTATTAAAATTATTATTATTATTTTTTTAAATAATAATAAATTTAAAAACGCCATTTTATTCCAGGGCTGTACATAGGGTTGCATATATAAAAATGGACAAACAGTACAAAGGTTTTATATTAGAGATGGGCGAATTGATTTTAACAAGTGAAATTTTTTAAAAATTTTGGAAAACTTCGGTTCGGGAAAGAAGTCGAAGTTTTTTGGGGGACTTGAGTGAACGAAATGTGTTTTGATTTATAAAATTGGGTGCGACAATGGCCTACATGGGGGCAAAACACTCTGGGAGGAAAAAGGGATAGCCTGATCATGTGCAGAATTTTAAGCCAAAACAGGGACCGGGGGGATTCGGACTCCCCCGCCATATAAATCCCGGGCGCGCGCCGGGGGGCTCACACTCCCCCTTTTTGTCAC